>PITA01028855.1:0-18722 GCA_004023965.1 Spilogale gracilis | reverse complement strand
ATCCCTAACATATAGAGGGAGGACCATCAGAATAAACTCAGACCTGTCCACAGAAACCTGGCAAGCCATAAAGGGCTGGCAAGACATATTCAGGAAATTAAATGAAAAAATATGCAACCAAGGATAATGTACCCAGCAAGATTGACTTTCAAAATGGAAGGAGAGATAAAGAGCTTCCAGGAACAGCAAGGTCTAAAAGGTTATGCAACCACCAAGCCAGCACTACAAGAAATATTAAGGGGGGTCTATAAAAGAGGAACAAACCCAAGAGTGACAAAGAATAGAAATTTACAGAGGTAATCCATAGAAACAAGAACTTCACAGGCAACACGATGTCAATAAAACATATCTATCAATAATCACTCTCAACATGAATGGCCTTAATGCTCCAATAAAATGGCACAGGGCTGCAGACTGGATAAAATGACAAGACCCGTCCATATGCTGTCTACAAGAGACATATTTTGAAACTAAAGATACTTCCAGACTGAAACTGAGGGGATGGAGGACCATCTTTCATGCCAAGGGACCCTAAAAGAAAGCCAGGGTAGCGATTCTCATATCAGACAAATTGGATTTTAATCTAAAGGCTATAGTCAGAGACACAGAAGGACACTACATCATTCTCAAAGGGTCTATACACCAAGAAGATCTAACAATTGTAAATATTTATGCCCCCAACATGGGAGCAGCCAACTAACTAAGCCAACTGTTAAGCAAAATAAAGAGTCATATCGATACAAATACATTAATTGTACAAGATCTTCACACACCACTCTCAGCAATGGACAGATCACCTAAACAGGAAATCACTAAAGAAATAAGAGCTTTGAATGATGCATTGGACCAGATGGAGCTCATAAAAAATATATTCAGAACATTCCAACCTAAAAGAGAAGAATACTCATTCTTCTTGAGTGCACATGGAACATTCTCCAGAATAGCCCACACACTAGGTCACAAATCAGGGCTCAACCGATACCAAAAGACTGAGATTATTCCCTGCATATTCTCTGACCGCAATGCCTTGAAACTGGAACTCAACCATAAGAAAAGTTCAGAAGGAATACTAACACTTGGAAGCTAAAGACTATCCTGCTCAAGAATCTTTGGATCAACCAGGAAATCAAAGAAGAACTTAAACACTTATGGAAACTAATGAGAATGAAGATACATCAATCCAAAACCTATGGGATACAGCAAAGGCAGTCCCAAGGGGGAAATACACAGCCATCCAAGCCTCACTCAAAAAAAATTGAAAAATCCCAAATATACCAATTCTCATTACACCCTAAAGAACTGGAAAATCAACAACAAATTAAGCCAGGCCCACACACAAGATGACAAGATGGGAAATAATTAAGATTAGAGCAGAGATCAATGAATTAGAAACTAGAGATATAGTAGAACATATCAATGAAACTAGAAGCCGGTTCTTTGAAAGAATTAGTAAGATTGATAAACCATTGGCCAAACTAATCCAAAAGAAAAGGGAGAGAACCCAAATTAATAAAATTATGAATGAAAGGGGAGAGATCATGACGAACACCAAGGAAATAGAAATAATCATCAGAAATTATTATCAACAGTTATATGCCAATAAGTTTACAACCTAGATGATATGGATGCATTCCTGGAAACCTATAAACTTCCAAGACTGAAACCAGAAGAAACTGACAATCTGAATAGACCAATATCTAGTAATGAGATTAAAGCAGTGATCAAAAACCTCCCAAAAAACAAGAGCCCAGGACCTGACAGATTCCCTAGGGAATTCTACCAAACATTCAAAGAAGAAATAATACCTATCCCCCTGAAGCTGTTTCAAAAAATAGAAACAGAAGGAAAACTCCCAGACTCTTCCTATGAATCCAGCATTACTTTAATCCCCAAACCAGACAAAGACCCCATCAAAAAGGAGAATTTCAGACCAATATCCCTGATGAATATGGATGCCAAGATTCTTAACAATATCCTAGCTAATAGTATCCAACAGTACATTAAAAAGATTATCCACTACAACCAGGTGGGATTTATTCTTGTGATGCTAGTGTGGTTCAACATTTGCAAATCAATCAGTGTGACAGAACAAATCAATAACAGAAGAGAGAAGAAACACATGGTGCTCTCAATTGATGCAGAAAAAGCATTTGACAAAATACAGCATCTGTTCCTGATTAAAACTCTTCAAAGTATAGGGATAGAGGGAACATTCCTCAACCTCATAAAATCTATCTACAAAAAACCCACAACAAATATCATTCTCAATAGGGAAAAACTGGCAGCCTTCCCACTGAGATCAGGAATAAGACAAGGATGCCCACTCTCACCACTATTGTTTAACACAGTGTTAGAAGTCCTAGCAATAGCAATCAGACAACAAAAAGAAATAAAAGGTATCCAGCTTGGCAAAGAGGAAGTCAAACTCTCTCTCTTTGCAGATGACATGATACTATATGTGGAAAACCCAAAAGACTCTACCCCCAAACCACCACAACTCATATAACAATTCAGGGATGTGCTAGGATACAAAATCAATGCACAGAAATCAGTTGCGTTCTTATACACTAACAATGAAAATATAGAAAGGGAAATCAGAGAATCAATTCCGTTTACTATAGCACCAAAAACCATAGATACCTGGGAATAAACCTAACCAAGGAAGTTAAGGATCTGTACTCAAGGAATTACAGAACACTCATGAAAGAAACTGAAGAAGACACAAAAAGATGGAAGAGCATTCCATGCTCATGGATCGGAAGAATAAACATTGTTAAAATGTCTATTCTGCCCAAGCATCTATACTTTCAATGCCATCCTGATCAAAATGCCACCAACATTTTTCAGAGTGCTGGAACAAACAATCCTAAAATTTATATGGAACCAGAAAAGACCTTAAATTCCTAAGGAAATGTTGAAAAAGAAAAACAAAGCTGGGAGCATGTTACCCGACTTCAGGCTTTATTACAAAGCTGTGATCACCAAGACAGCATGGTACTAGCACAAAAACGGAGAAATAGACCAATGGAACAGAGTAGAGAGTCCAGATATGGACCCACAAATCTATGGTCAAATCATCTTTGACAAAGCAGGAAAAAATATCCAGTGGAAAAAAGACAGTGTCTTCAATAAATGGTGCTGGGAAAATTGGACAGCTACGTATAGAAGAAAGAAACTAGACCATTCTCTTATGACACACACAAAGATAAACTCAAAATGGATGAAAGACCTCAATGTGAGGCAGTAATCCATCAAAATCCTAGAGGAGAACATAGGCAGTAACCTCTCCCACAAAAGCCACAGCAACTTCTTTCAAGACACGTCTCCAAAGGCAAAGGAAACAAAAGTGAAAATAAACTTTTGGGACTTCATCAAAATAAAAAGCTTCTGCACAGCAAAGGAAACAGTCAACAAAACAAAGAGGCAACCCACGGAATAGGAGAGGATATTGCAAATGACACTACCGACAAAGGTCTGATATCCAAGATCTATAAAGAATTCCTCAAACTCAACATCCAAAAAGATGATGATCACATCAAAAAATGGGCAGGAGACATGAAGAGGCACTTCTCCATAGAAGACATATAAATGACTAACAAACACATGAAAAAAAATGTTCGTCATCACTAGTTATCAGGGAAATTCAAATCAAAACCACACTGAGATACCACCTTACACCAGTCAGAATGGCCAAAATTAACAAGTCAGGAAACAACAAGTGTTGGAGAGGCTGTGCAGGAAGGGGAACCCTCTTACACTGTTGATGGGAGTGCAAGTTGGTGCAGCTCCTTTGGAAAACAGTGTGGAGATTCCTTAAAAAATTAAAAATAGAGCTACCCTAGGACCCTGCAATTGCACTACTGGGTATTCACCACAAAGATACAGATGTAGTGAAAAGAAGGAACATATGTACCCCAATGTTCATAGCAGCAATGGCCACAATTGCCAAACTGCGGAAAGAGCCAAGGTGCCCTTCAACAGATGAATGATTAAAGAAGATTTGGTCCATATATACAATGGAATATCACGCCTCCATCAGAAAGGATGAATACCCAACTTTTGTAGCAACATGGACTGGACTGGAGGAGATTATGCTGAGTGAAATAAGCCAAGCAGAGAAAGTCAAGTATCATACAGATTCACTCACGTGAGGAGCATAAGGAGTAATATGGAGGACAGTAGGAGAAGAAAAGGAAATGGGAAGTGTGGTAAATCGGGGAGGGAGACAAAACATGAGAGACTTTGGACTCAGAAACAAACTGAGGGTCTTGGAGGGGAGGGAGTGGGGGGCTGGGTAAGCCTGATGGTGAGTATTGAGGGCACGTATTACATGGAGCACTGGTTGTGGAGCATAAACAATGAATCTTGGGACACTGAAAAAGTAAAATAAAATATTAAAAAATTACACACACACACAAACAGGTCCCAAGCAAAGAAATGCAGCAGAGTGACCTTGTGAGATAGAAATCATTGGGGCACCTGGGTGACATGTGTCAGTTAAGTATCCAACTCTTGATTTCAGGTCATGATCACAGGGTCATGAGATCAAACCCTGGGCTCCATGCTGGGCATGGAACCTGCTTAAGATTATCTCTCTCCCTCTCCCCTGTCCCTCCACCAGCCAAGAACCACCTCCCTCCCCACACACTCACTCTCTCTCTAAACAAAACAAACAAACAAACAAATAAACAAAAAAGACAAAAGAAATCATGTACTCTGTCCTCATCCTCCCTCTACCCACAGGCCCTTTGGATCATGAAAAGTGGATCTCATGTCCCAGGGTTTGTGACCAGGTCAAATCCGGAGAACAGAGTCAACAAATAATTTGTTTCTAAGCTCAAAAGGCACAGTTCAAGTAAAAGACAGAAAATATCTAAAGAGAGGTGCCATCTGGCAGAAGCAGGTCCCCATCCTGTGCCCTCCCCACCCCTTCCCATTCCCTCACCCTGGAGTCAGAAGAGGACAGAGGCAGAGAGCAGAAGGGGAAGGGAGGGGGACGAAGCAGTCTATCTTTGGGCCCTGCTCCGGGAAGAGAAGGTGTGCAGGCTGGTGACAGAGACCCAGATGGATCGGAAATCCCAGAGTGGAAAGAATCAGGCATCATCTACCCCACATGGGACCCCGGACACCTCCTATCTTGTCTCTTATGCCACCAATGCCAGGGAGTAACAGCACAGGGAGGGCAGCAAGGATGGGTTGTAATGAAGAGGACCTTCATGGGACAATGGTCCCAAAGCCCCAGAAAGGCAGGAGAAGGAGAACCATGCTTCAAGGAACTCCTGAAATGTGGGGTCAACTCAGAGCCCTCTTCCCAACAATTCCAATGCCTGCCCCCCACAATGCAACAAGACTGGGTCTATCCCATGCCAGGAGACATCACAGAAAGAGTTCTACTCTAGCTGAGGAAGTAAAGGGGGTATTTGTCTCTAAAGCTTTGAAAAATTACCAGGACCTGGAAGATCAAAGAGAAGAGCCCCTGAGGGACCACCACAGGGTCTGGAGTCTTCAGCTTGGGGAACACCCGGGATGATCGGGGGCTGTCAGTGGGGCCAGGGGCTTGCCAACACCTGCAGGTGGGAGAGATCTCCAGGGAGGATATGCCAAGCTCCCCGTCCACCCCTTGCTGGGCTCGTTGGCCTTGCCGCTGACTCATAAGCCAGAATGGGATTGCCAGGGAGTACATACGGAAGGTTCTGGATCTGCCACAAACCCACGAAGAGACCCTGGACAGGTCAATTACCTTCTCTGAATCACACTTCTCTGACGGTCTGAAAAGACACAGTGACCTTCCAAGGCCTTGGTGAAGCACATAGAAGGCCGCAATAAGTGGTAGCTACCTCTATTTCCCTCTCCCTGACACCAGCTAGAATTCTCATCTTCACAACAGAATCCTTGCAAAGACAGCTAACACAGCAGAGCATAAGGGCCTATTTCACGTGTGCCCGTGGCTTCTTCCCTCCTCAAGTCTCCATTTAACAAAACAGCACGTAACTCTTCATTTGCCTTAAAAGTACATAGGCAATGTGTAGGGAAATAATTTTTAGAGACTTACGTCAAAAAGTCCTTAATTATTTATGGACCCTACTGTTTACCAGACATTTTTGCAAGTGCTTTATAAATATAACCTTGTGCCACTAAGGGGTCCTCGTTTTATAAATGAGAGCAAGGAGATATGATCACGTCTGTTTTACACATAAGTAATCTCAGGCCATTAAGTTATGAGAAGTTAGGCCCTTACAAACAACAATAATGGGTAATATTTACTAAATATTTACTATATACCAGGCTCTGTTCTCTTTATACATATATTTGTGACGTGGCCCATACTGAGCATGAAATGTGCGTTGATGGCTTCATGTTATCAGGCGTTCCCACCTGATTTCTTCAGCAATCCTACCAAGCAGGTAATATCCCCACACCCCCACGAGGAAAACAGATCAAAGACAGATGAAATAAATCATCCTGTCACCTGGTTCCTTAGTGACAGAATGAGGAGTGAACCGGAAGAGCCGATCTCAGCTCCTACTTCTGCTGGGTCTCACAGCTGGCACGTGGTAGAGGGAGAATTCGGACCCCACATCTGTCTGACTCGAAAGCTCTCGACCACCTGATATTTTGCAAGGACCGTATATCATTTATAGAGAGAAAGTTCCATCAGCCTCTTTGTTGGGGGGGGCTGGGCCCACATGACTCCCCCTCCCCTACTCAGGCCCTCTGGACTATCTGTCTGCTTGTTCCCCAGTCTGAAGGTGGCAACTCTGTGTCAGACACAGAAGGCAAGCCAGGCAGTTAGGATATAATATTCGTGACCATCAGGCCTTCGGGTAATGCTGCTCTCCAAATTCAGACAACCTAGCTTCTAAAGCCAACTTAATTCGCTCTCCTAACAGACGTGAAGGCTCCCTCCTCCAAACCCTCAGAACATTTACCGCCCTCTGTCATGGAATTGCTCATATCCTGACTTGCATTATGGCTATTTTTAGAGTCTCATGCCTCCGGAGCTGTAGGGTTAAAGATGAATGGCTGCTGTGGAAGACAGACCTCCAAACAGTGGCCTAAGGGAGGTGGGAGCGGGTTCCTCGCTCACATGATGGGACAGCGGCAGAGTGCAAGGGCTGGGGGGTGGCTCAGCTCCACTCTGCTGCTCAGGGATCCGGCACCTTCTGTCTGTGCCCCTGCCATCCTCGGAGGGTTGCCTCTGACTGTATACAGTGTGCCATTACCTTGTCTGCATTCCAACCAGGAAGAAAGGGAAAGACAGGGGTCAAGGAAAGAGCAAACCCCTGCCTTCTAAAGGCAGAACCAAGTTAAAAGTTCTGTTACCATTGAAGAAAGGTGGGGCATATAGTGAAAGAAAATCAGCCATGTCAAGTGACCATTTCGTAGGAAATACATTCAAAACTATGTTGTATGCATGCAGAAAACACTTCTCCATCCAACAAAAATGTTAAACATGCCCCCATATATCAGACGCTGTACTAATCAAGCGGAATCCAACGCGAGGCCTTACAAGCAATGGGATGAATAAATGAATGAGCCCTTTTATGGAATAGCAATCTGGAGGTCAGGCCATGAAAATTTCATGAAGGTAAATAATTTAAAATATGGACAAAAGTAATTTCTTCCCATAGAAGGTCATAGATAAAAACAGACACATTTAAAGCTGAATTATTTGTGACTTGATAAAAAAAATATGGAAAATCAATTATAAAGAAAATAAACAAACAGACCTGATTTATTGGACTATACTGCCACCAGTAAAACATATGACAGAGTCTCAATCCTGAATTTTTCCTTTAATGACTTTTTTTGTATTTTATTCTAAGATACATTTTTATTTTTTCCCTATACAAAAGAAAACAAAAAACTTGTCATTTGCAGGATAAATAAATATACGGATCTAAAATTGAATTCTCTCTTTGTCTTCTATAAGATAAACATTCAAGGGATTTAATCTGGGAGAGGAGCCAAAAGTCCAACTCCAATTTATTATTATTTCTAAATTATATATAAAGCACCACATAAAGCCTTTAATAATAATGTCAGTGGAGCTACCACTGCAATACATTATTATTTTCAGACATACACGTCACCAGCTAGGCTTTTCTCATTTCCCAAATTCCATTAAGATGGAATTTCCCATCTCCCCCCCTCCACCTCTCATCACTGTAAAAAAAAGTCCAACGAATGACCCGCACTTTGCATTTTAACTAAAGCGCCACTAGTAACATGAATAATAATATCAAAAAGTGAAGTGTTTCAATTTAAACTGAAATGCATGAAATTTTGCACTGAATTAAAATGAACTTATATATAATTAGCATAAAGTTTCCTGAACTTAGGCCTCGGGTTTCAAAGAGGCAGAGGTATTTGCATTTTCTTCTCCCTTGTTGTTAACTTGAGATGTTCTTCTCTGCACACTGCTCCTAAGAACCTGAAAATTTCTCCTTGCTCTCCCTGGCACCCAGATGCTGTCCTTACCCAGCACACTGTTTCCATGAGCGCCCATTCTGATAGCTTTCTTCCCTCAAACTGCTTTAGGCTTGACTCAAGTAATAATAATTCCTATGCACCAAATAAGAGTTTCTGATCAAGAGACGGCAAAGCATTGTCTCTTAGAACTTTGTAATTCTCATTTTATGTAACTGAATTGTGTGCATATTTATCGAGCTACTGTAGGGAAACTATCTGTTTGTTTAGGGCTTACTAAATTAAGGCACAATTTTAAGTCCTGGGAGGAATATTGAGACTCATTCATTCATTAAAAATACTAATGGGTCATTAACTATGTATGTGTGCTTACACATATGAATGAATATATTCATTCAACATATATTTAATGGAGCAACTACCATATGCCAGGCATCAGTCTAGGTTTGCAAAAACCAACATAGTCCCTACCTTCACGGATTTTACAGGCTAGGGGGGAAGGCAGACAGCCAAGAACTTGCACAAATAAATGTAAAACTAATTATCAAATGGGATAAGTGTTGCAACCCTTATATTATAAAGGGTAAGTTCCTGTGGTTCAATTTTGTAGTGGTGTCACCATCAGAGAAACACAACCCAACAAACAGAAGTCATTTCAGTATAGCTCAGCTCTCTATCAAGGTAATGAAGACAAGAGAAGATGGAGTTATGATCAAACCAGGAGCCTGCAGAAGTATAATAATTAAATGCAATATGGTGTCCTGGTTGGGATCCTGGAACAGGAAGAAGACAATAGTGGAAAAACTGGAAAATCCAAATAAAGTCTAGAGTTTGACTAATGGCGACGTACCAAAGTGATGGAAGGTGCTAACAATGTCAGAAACTAAATGAAGTATATGGAAACTTTTTCTGCTTTCTTTGCCATGTTTCTGTAAATCTACAAGTATTCCAAAATAAAAAGCCTATTTTAAAAAATAGCTCACATCTTTACTCGAATTCTCAAGAACTCAAAATGGTATCTAAATACAGTGACAGTTAACACTTCTAAAAATCTCCATTTGTGATTGACCTCTTATATTAGCTAACCGTTGTTGTGTAACAAGTCAACCCAAAGCTTAGGAACTTAAAACAGCAAAAACGTATTAACTCACACAGGTTCTGAGGATCAGGGATCTGAGAGTGGCTTCGCTAAGGGAATCTGCCTCAGGATCTCTGATGGGGAGCAGGCCAGAGGCAGGCTGAGGTTACCATCACCTCAAGACTCCACTGGGACTGGAGAATCAGATTTCAAGCTCACTCATGCAGTTGTTTGGATGCTTTAATGTTGCTTGGCTTTTGGCTGGAGGTATCAGTTTTTCATCATGCCAACCTATAAATTTAACTGTTCCAAAAAGAAAAGTGTATTTAAAAAAGAAGATGTAATTAGTTCCCTGGTGCTCTCCTCAGCTTCATGGTCAATCATGCAGGCCATCAAGGAGTGTGTTTTAATTAACCCCTAAATTGGGAAACTCCCCTTCACGTGGGGAAGTGATGCTATCTGATGGGAGTCAGGGGCTTATTACTTAAATCTGTGTTTTTCTGATTAAGGTTGAGTACCTCTTCATACACACATCATTCATTCAGTTTTCCCTCTGTGATTTGCCTATTCATATGATTTTCCTTTTTTTCCTAATTTGTTTTCTAATTTTTTTCCATGCTGATTTTTAGATATTTGTCTCTGCATCCTAGAAAGTACTTTTTGTTTTTAGTCATAGATATTGCAAATAGATTATCACTTTTTTAAAAAGATATTTTATTTATTTATTTGACAGAGAGAGATCACAAGTAGGCAGAGAAGCAGGCAGAGAAAGGAGGAAGCAGCTCCCTGCTCAGCAGAGAGCCCGATGCGGGCCGCCTCGATCCCAGGATCCTGAGATCAGGACCTGAGCCAAAGGCAGAGGCTTTAACCCACTGAGCCACCCAGGTGCACTAGATTACCACTTTGATGATAGCCTTTTAACAGTGGTCCCTAAAAGTCCATTTTTAATGCTTTCAAATCTATCTCTTCCTTTATTTTATATAGTTTAAGGGTCCTGTTAAGAAATATGCCCCCTCTCAAGATCACAAAGAATAATCTACATTTTTTTCTACAGTGGGGCAATTTTATCTTTTAACTTTAGATCTTTAACTGGGATGAGATGAGAATCCAATTTTGTTTTTCCTCCTGATAACAACCCAATTTTCCCAAGATTATTTACCAAATCCTCGATCTTTTCCCCATCTCTATAAAATATCAAGTTCCATATATATATGGCCTATTTCTGGATGCTCTTCTGTTCCATCGGGCCAGGGTGGGTTTTTTTGCCTCATTCTATAATACATGTTAATATCTGGTATTGTAAATATCCTTTCTTTGCTCTTTTTCCTAAAAATGTCTTAACCAATCATGAAGCTTTATTCATTTATCAAATTTTTGGAATCAGTTTATGAAGCTCCCTTAAAATGCTACTGGAATTTTAACTCTTGGAGTTGATTGCATTTATAGACTAATCACATGAAAATCAACAGTTTCATAATGTCATCTCCTCCCTGGCTCTTCATTTATTTACATCTTATTATATATCCCTTAATAGAGTTTCAGATTCTTCTTCATAAGCGTCTTGAGACTTTTTATTATGTTAATTCCTAGAAACTGTATAGGGTTGTGGGGTTTGGGGTTTTTTTAATTGGTATCATTTTTAATATTTTATAATGAGTTATTTCTAGAGTATGTGTTAAAATCTCCAATATAAGTCTTGATCTGTGCCTTTTATCAGCATGTAACACCTTGCTTTATCTTTGAAGTATATTTTTCCCCCTACATCTGTTCTGTCTGATACTAAAATTGCTACTTGAGCTTTATTTGCCTACTGCATCTCTTTTCATCTCTTTATTTTCAATTTACCTGTGTCCTTTTGTTTCAAGTGTGACTTGGTAGATCACGAATATGTCACTGGATCTCAGGATTCTCTCGCTAGCCCATCCCGGAGTCCTTGACCTTCACGGCCATCCCGAAGTCCTTGACCTTCGTGGCCATCCCGAAGTCTTTGACCTTTGCAGCCATCCTTCACAGAGTTCCTGCCCCTCAGACATCTCTCGATTGTTCTGAGTTCACATTACTCCCGTAAGACTGACTATTCCTTGGCTGGTGATAGCTCTCCAGTAGAAAGGCCCTACCTTGCCTCTTCAGGTGAGTCCCTACCTTGACTTTCCAGGTTCAAGCAGTTCCTGCCTGGGTACCCTCTGGGATGGGCACTCAGCTCAATCAGTGTGTCTATTTGTCTGCTTGTTGATGAGCTGCCCCAGATTGTAAGCTATTGAGCAACCCAAGTTCTCATCCAACCATACAAGGTAAGATTTGCTATTGCACCTGGGAGCGCCTCCCAGCTACCCACCTGGTTCACCCAGGGTGAGGGAGGGAGAAACCCCTGAATAAAACCTAGTCCTAGTCCATCCCGGCTTTGGTTTCTTGCCCTACACCACTGCAAACCCCAGGCCCTGCACCCAATGTTCCCCCTTCTCCAAAGAGTTTAGGGCTCTGAGCACTATCCTCTGCCCATTTGGGGCACCTCCAGGGATGGGTTCAGAAGTTGTTGGCTTCCTTAACTAGAAGGCAAACTCTGAAGAGCCTCTAAGAGATGTATTTTTTCTTGTAAGAAATGGTGCAACTGTTTGTTCCCTATAAATCACCTTAATTTAGGTTTCGAGCCTATGGTCAGGCTAGTGGAAAAATACAAGCTGTTTCTCTCTATTTTCAATAGGTGATATATTTATATGGCTCAGAAATAAAATATATATAAAGTAATGCTGTGAAAATCTCCTTCCCACCCTGATACATTACCACCAATACTGGTTTCTCATGCATCTTTCCAGGACTTCAATATATATGTATACACACACACACACAAATGAGCATAAGAATGCACACGGATGTGCGCGTGCACACACACACACACACACACACACACAATTCTGATTTTTTTCCCTTTTGCCATGAAATATGGCATCCTGTACAATCTACTCAGCATTTTACCTTTGTTATCTCCCTTAAAATGTATGGCAGACCTCTCTCTACAGAGAGGTTGGTCATTCTTTTCCACGACCCAGTACCCCATGGCATGGAGGACTGTGGTTTAACTACATCACACTGACAACCGTTGAGGTTGTTCATGAACTTTTGCCATTACAACAAGGCTGCATGAATAATACACAGAGTTTAAACAATGAGGGGAAATGTAAACTAGTCCAGGCATTTCATTATGTGTTTCCCAGTGATTTCTTTCTCCCGCTGCTCTTCCTTCCTGCAGCATTTTTATTGTCCTAGAAGCCAAATGTTGATGCTTTATTGTAGTTTGCACATGGCTCAGGGTCATTTTAGCAGTTGGAATTGCACAGTAAAATGGGAAAATGCATATTTGTGGAAGTCCTAAAAGTAGCGACAACAGCAGCAAATCTCACGTTTGCCCAGCATCTTCTGCAGCTCAGAGTGCTGAGAAGGCAGGCAGATGGGGACAGGGCAGGCTCGGCACACAGGGACATGATCAGAGGCAGACCCCTACGTTCCATCTGAGCAGCCTGAGAAGCCCAGGGTGTGCCATTCAGGCTGCTCTTCCCATGGCTGAGGACCACCCAGAAGGCACCCAGGAATTTTTTCCTCCACCCGCTGACGCCAAGACTGAAAAGAATGAAAAGCAAGGACTCCAACTGATACCTGCAGCCAACTGATACCTCCACCCTGTTCAAATCAGCATTATTCATAATATCCAAGGGGTGGAAACAAGCCCTGTGTCCCCTGACCAGTGGATAAATAAAAAAATATAGCATGTGCATACAAGGGCATGTTATTCAGCCTCTTAGGAAGGAAATTCTGGCAAATACGACGGTAGGGATGAACCTTGAGGGTATTACAGTACATGAAATAAGCCAGTACAAAAAGACAAATACTGTGTGATTCCACTGATGTGAGGTACCGAGAGCAGTCATACTCAGAGAGACAGAAGGTTGGGCCGCGTGGGGGACAGCTGGCGAACGGGAGCAGGGAGCTACCTGTTTTCAGTTTTGCGTAAAAAGAGTTTGAGAGATGCCTGGGTGGCTCAGAGGTTAAGCCTCTGCCTTCAGCTCAGGTCATGATCCTGGAGTCCCGGGATCCAGCCCCACATCAGGCTGCCTGCTCAGCGGGAAGCCTGCTTCTCCCTCTCTCACTCCCCTGCTTGTGTTCCCTCTCTGGCTGTGTTTCTCTCTGTCAAATAAAGTCTTTAAAAAAATAAAAAGAGTTTGAGAAGATGGATGATGGTATGGTTGTATGATAATGTGAATGAATTTCGTGAGACTGAATTGTACACTTAAACTGGTTAGAATGGTGAGTTTTATGTGTATTTTAACCACCATTTTTTAATTTATTTGAGAGAGAGAATGAGAGGAGAGAGCATGAGAAAGGAGAGGTCAGAGGAAGAAGGAGACCCCCTGCCAAGCAGGGAGCCTGATACAGGACTCGATCCCAGGACCCCAGGATTATGACCTGAGCTGAAGGTTGTCACTTAACCAACTGAGCCACCCAGGCGCATCTTAACCACCATTTTTTAAAAAATGCAATCTGCCCATGACCTCTCTCTCCCTTTACGCCCTCCCTACAGCCTCCCCAGCCCCCAAGCTGTGCTGAGCGTACCCCACCTCAGAGCACGGGGAGACTTTGTTCACACTCTGTGCTCTCTGCCCACCTGCGGTGGCCCAGCTCCCCTAGCAGCTCATACCCCACTTCTCTCTGGTCTCTGCTTGGCCATCGCCTTATATGAAGCCAAGCCGACCACCCTTTCAAGGTGGAACACCCCTCCCAGACTGCCCTCCCCTAGCCCGTGTTGGTTTTTTCCACTGCTCTTACTATATTCTAGAATACCCTGTATCTATCACTTATTTACTATGTTTATTGCTTATTTATCTACCACTCTTCCCCCTAGAATATAGTTCTCGAAAGAAACGATTTCTGTATTGTTCAGGGTTGCATCTCTAGTGCCTAGAATAGAGCCTGGTTCAGACTAGGCTTGTAGCAAATCTTTGCAGAATGAACAAGTGAATGAGCCCAAACCTGCATCACAGGATCCTAGATTCTCCCCCAAAAGGCAGTAACAGGGCTTTTATGTCAGTCTGGGAAAGAGTAGTAAATCTCTCATAATGACTTTTATCCCAGCACATTAATGTACTCTGGGGCACCTACCTCATAACACAAGTCTACCTAACAAGTGAAAATTATACCTTATAAGTGAAAGAGTACCACCAATTTTGGTACCCAAATTGATATCTCTTTTAAAATCATATTTCTGCCTCGTGAAGAAATGGAAGCTAAAAGATGCACTTGGCCCCAGGGAAAGGCTTCCCGAGGTTGTTGCAAGGATGAGATGAGATCTTGCATGGCAACAGCTTCTTCTGGTGTCTGATAGATATTTAGTGCTCTCTGAAAGGCAGATTTGGTCATTTCTTTCACTTCTCCTGAATGCTCCTCAGTGCTAATCCAGGGAGCACCAAAATATCAGACAGGTTGATGTTAATGGTGGGTGGGTTTAATCTTTGGTATTAAATAAAATTTATTTTCCAATGTTCTGCAATATTGCTAAAATTACAATATAAATTATATAAATATGTATTTACCTAAGGAGAAGGAGGAATACATTGTGAGTAAAGTAAATTGGAGTAAGACACCTAGTCTGTGCATGGATAAATAATTATATGAATATATTTTTTCAATGCATTAACAAAGAAGTTAATAGTAGTCAAGTTAACAGTTGAATCACAAATAAAAGATTCGATTAATGGAAATTGTTATTAAAGAATTTTCTGATAGAATGGTGTATTCAGTGCATCAATTTTTCTTAAAAGGCAGAACTAAGGGCGCCTGGGTGGCTCAGTAGGTTAAGCGACTGCTTTCAGCTCAGGTCATGGTCCCAGAGACCCAGGATCGAGTCCAACATTGGGCTCCCTGCTCGGCGGGAAGCCTGCTTCTCCCTCTCTCACTCCCCCTGCTTGTGTTCCCTCTCTGGCTGTGTTTCTCTCTGTCAAATAAATAAAATCTAAAAAAAAAAAAAAAAAAGGCAGAACTAGGATGCAAATTTAAATGGTCAGGAGTAAGAACAGTAATATTTACTATAAGAAGAAAAAAATCTTTCAGCCAACCCAGGTGGGTTTATTTGATAATTCTCGCTTTCTGGAAACTTTTCAAACTTTAATGTTCGCTTCTTCCTTTGAAGGATGAAGTTCACCAACTCTTGTACATACTTAAAGAGATTAATTTTTAAGCTCTCTCCTCTGATATAAAATGTACACCACCTCCTCTCTTTCCATGTGCAGGTTCCCACTGGGGCAAACCAGGTACAGGTGGTTTGAAGAAGCCTCTGCTATTATTAAAGAAGAAATACATGGCTGAGATCAGGCTAAAGAAATAAATGGATTAAAGAAGATTTGAAAATAAGCCCATCCATTAACTGTCTTCTATATGTCAGCCACTTTACACTTATGAGCTCATTTAATCTCATAACAACCCTTAAAAGTGTGATTGTTGTCATCCTTATTGTTCACTTTGGGACAGTAAGGCTCTAAAAGATAATATTATATGATGACTAAGTGGTAGAAGAAGGAGGTGAATGAGCATAGCAATCAATTCCGGAGCCTGTGCTCTCAGCCATGACCCTACGTACCTTCCAAACCCTCAGTGGAAGGCCTGGTAAGGCAGACACAGCACTGAGCATTTCTCCCCTGGGACCAATGAGAGGAGCACCCCGGCCCTGGGTGTACAGGGACCTCACTCCAGGAAAACACTGGTCCTTGGAATCTCCCAAAGACAGAAGTGTCTGGTAAGAATTCTAATTCTAAAGGCAAAGGTAGGGAAGCAGTTGTGGAAATGCATAGTGGTGGGCTTGCCCATGTACATGAAGGTCTGTTCAGCAGAAGACATTCTTGTCAAGTAGTGACTTAAGGAGTGATTTAAAGCCACTCAGCATTTTCCATGATGTGCTTTAGTGTGTGATTTTCTTTGAATTTACCCAGCTAAGGGCTTATGATGCTTCTTGAAACCATCATCGATTTTGGAAAGTCCTCCTTATCTCTTCAAATATTGCTCCTGCCTAGTCTCTGTCCTCCTTGCCTTCAAGGACTCCAAATACACATGTTAGATCTTTCATGATATACCATATGTGTCTTACACTCTTTCCTGTGTGTTTTACCCTTTTCCACTGTGTGCTTCAGTCTATTTCTTTCTAACCTACCTAATTCACTATGCCTCTCTTCAGCTACATCTTGTTATGAAACCAAGTCTATATCTCCAATTCAACTCTATCTCCAATTCTCTACTCCAGATTGTCATCTAATTTCTCGATGATATTAACCACCATCATTTTTAAGTCTGTAATGACTCCAGTGCCTGGATCCATTGTAGTTGTGTTTTTTTCTTTTGGTTTTCAATCATGAAAATTGGGACATTGTATATGAAAAATTACACAGAAAATTTGAAGCTCTGGCAGATAGCATATTCCTTCTAAAGGGACTTGATTTATTGCAAGTGGTTCACAAGGGGACAAATCACCTTAATACAATCAGGGATTAAGCAGATTTAAATATGAGCTTCAGCGGCATGTGGGTAGCTTAGTCAGTTGGGTGCCCAACTCTGGATTTTGGCTCAAGTCATGATCTCAGTGAGTCTGCACCAAGCAGGGAGTCTGCTTGAGATTCTTTACTTCTGCACCCCCACTCTCCCTCCCCCACCAAATAAATAAATAAATAAATAAATAAATAAATAAATCTTTTTTTTTTTAATTTGAGCTTCAGTCTTTGTTAGGGCTGCTCTACTTCTGATTCATCCCTATCTAATCTATCTAAATCTATCTATCTTTTGTCTCCTTTGTCTCATAGAAATGCTAAAAGTTCTGCTGTCACCTTAGCAGTATCTCTGTTACCACCTGCTGCTTTGGAATTACCTCAAGGGGAAAAGTGGCACCAAGAGTCAGACTTACTTTGGGGCACTTCCTTCTCTTTGGAATCCCAGTCCCTCAAGTCCGTGCTTCTTTGGTAGGTCTCTGCTATTGTCAGACATTATTTTCTATATATCATATTTTCTAGTTGTTTTTAGTAGGGTGGCTTGTGTGCAATATGCTAGCCCATCATTACTGAAAGTGGAAATCCCCCCTTACAGCATTGTAAATGAAAAATGTGATGAGGTGGGTACTGAAAATTGGGCGGGGAGCCAACCAGGGAACAAGTGTGTTCTGGAAGACAAGGTTGCTCAACAGGAGCAAACACTGGATAGGATACTCTGCCCTCCCTCTCCCCTCTCATGTGCATAATTTGGATGTAAAAGCCTCTGGAAGGTAGATTAGAGAATCTGGACTGGTTTTTGAGGAAACAACACCTACAGCCAATAACTTCATTTTCTGAAATTAGAGCTGTACATTCCAGGGAAATTTTCATTCTTAAATAAAAGTAAATAAATGAAATGCCGTAGAGACTACAAAAGGAGTTTTAAATGTTGTTAAATGTCGTTAACATTGGCTACATGAATCAAAGTACTAAATCTTCATTCACCTGAAGAAAAACAAACAAATGCAACACGAGTCATATACTCCATACACATGGGGTGACTAAAAATCTTCTGAAATATAAAGCCTTTCCAGAGGGTTTGGAAACCATATCATTAGGTTTCCATGACCAGATGGCAAGTCACATTTAAATGACATCCACTGGTCAAAACAGTTTGTGGAGTTAGATAGAAAACACTCCCTTTCGGTAAACATATCCCTTCTAGGTGAATCAGACCTGGAAGTCACTGTAGGTATATTAAATGGGCACTGGGTTCTAACAGAGGAATGCCTTCTAGAATTCACATTTCACTTTTTTTTTTTTTTCTATTTGGTTCTTCAGTAGAATTAATTTTTGGCTTAAAAATAAAAAACTGCTTCACTACCCAGCTAAGTAGCTGAGGTTTAAATCTATGAATAATGTACAGTTTTGCTGGATACCAATACCGCTGTTCAGGGAACAGAATCTTGAGGATGATTTTGAACCTTCAACGAGGGTGTACAAAGACAAATAAAGTCAAGTGAGGAAAGTCTTATTTCCTGAGCAACTTCCTGTTTCATCTGACCTCAGAAAAATCTTACCTGTTCAGCGGCTGAATTTAAAACTTCACTCAAATAGTCACAAAGCTTTCTCTGAAAGGAGGCTAATCAAAAGGTTGATCTGACATGTCTGTCTTTCTACACACACACACACACACACACACACACACACACACA
>PITA01028854.1:0-18717 GCA_004023965.1 Spilogale gracilis | reverse complement strand
GGAGGCCTCAATAAGTCAGGGACTCCTTGTTATCCTTAGCATTTATCCTAAAGATTTAGCAAATTAAGAGATGGAATTGTTAACTGAGCTCAAAAATGACACCTGGAAATACTTCTGTACATATACCTACTACCTTCATTCAGGCCAGCATATAAAATGTTTCCAAAAAATGTTTAATCAATTATACTTTCAAACGTATGAGAATCAAAAATAAACAGTATTTCATTCATTTACACTTTTGAAGTTGGTACAAATTTCATTATATAATCATAATATTATGTAAGTAAATTATAGTCACATATGAAATGATTTTTAACCTTTATTTTTACATATAAAAATGACACTGCTGGGGTGCCTGGGTGGCTCAGTTGGTTAAGCGACTGCCTTCGGTTCAGGTCATGATCCCAGAGACGTGGGATCGAGCCACACATTGGGCTCCCTGCTCGGCAGGAAGCCTGCTTCTCCCTCTCTCACTCCCCCTGCTTGTGTTCCCTCTCTGGCTGTGTTTCTCTCTGTCAAATAAATAAAATCTTTAAAAAAAAAAAATGATACTGCTAATTCCTATTTAGAACATATTTTGTTTTAACAGAATTTATAATACCTTGAAGTAAATTACTGCACATTTTTCAGTTCCCTACTTCATGAAATTATTAGTATTTCATATGTATGAGCTGGAAGGAATCTTTAAAGGTTCAATCAACTCCCTCATTTCATAAATAAGGCACAGGGAAGTTAAATAGCTTATCTAAATATACTCCGACAAGTAAGGACAAAGCTGAAACTAGAGCCCCTCTCTCTTAACACTGAGCCCAATGTTCTTTTAAATATACAAAGATGTCTTCCTTCTGGACCACATAAAATCCCAAGACAGACCACTGAAATGAATGCCCTTTGAAGGAGATTTTTCTTATAATAAATCCTAAATCCTAAAACTGAATCTATAAGTAAATCTCCAGTGCATTCTTCATTATAGCCATGTTCTAAAAGGAAGAAGTTCCAGCCAAGGTTCAATGGCTATGAAAATAAACTTGTCTGACAGAACTTGCAAATGATTGTCCTGGCCAATTAATATGTATCAGCCCAAACCATAAGCTAATTTTTAAAATAATTTTCAAACAACAGTAAACAAAACATCTGCCCAGCTAGTTAATGTTTACCATGTACTACTTATCTCAAAAAAAAAATCCAGGGGCACCTGGGTGGCTCAGTCAGTTAAGCGCAGCCTTCAGCTCAGGTCATGATCCCAGGCTCCCTTCTTGGCAGAGAGCCTGCCTCTCCCTCTCCCTCTGTCTGCCACTCTGCCTACTTGTTCTCTCGCTCGCTCTCTCTGTCAAATAAGTAAATAAAATCTTTTAAAAAGTCCTCCTTCTCTGTGGGGCATAAGTTCCAAGACCTCTAAGGGATGCCTGAAACCACAGACAGTAACAAACCCGATATATACATCATTTTTTCCTATAAATACCTATCAGAAAGTTTAATTTATAAATGAGGAATAGAACTCATAACAAAATAAAACATCATCAATATACTATAATAAACATTATATGAATGTGGTCTTCCTCCCTCTCTCAAAATACCTTCTTGTACTGCACTCCCGCTTCTTATGATGATGATGACGTGCGATGATAAAATGCCTACATGACGAGGTGAAGGTAGGCGTTGACCTAGTACTGGGCTGCTGCTGACCTCACACATCAGAAGGGTCACCTGCTTCCAGAGGGCGGCTGACCACAGGTAACAACCAGGAACGCGAAACGGCCGATGTGGGGGGACTACTGGAGATGTTTAGTTTCTCAGGTGCCAACTTTCAGCATGATCTAATTTTCTTTTTTTCCTTAAGATTTTATTTATTTATTTGACAGAGAGAAACACAACCGGAGAGGGAACACAAGCAGCAGGAATGAGAGAGGGAGAAGGAGGCTTCCCACCGAGCAGGGAGCCCGATGCGGGGATCCATCCCGGGACTCCGCGATCATGACCTGAGCCAAAAGCAGATGCCCAAGGACTGAGTCACCCAGGCGCCCCGGCATGATCTAATTTTATAGCTATATTTGTAAAAATTAGGTTAGTAATACCTTAGAGGTCTGACATAAAGACTAAAGGTTAAATGTGTGAGAACATTTATTATAAGCTATCGTTTTCTTCCTTTTTTCCTAAAGAGAAATTCAATGTGGGAGCATGCAAAATAACTTAGACACATTTATAGGAATAAGTATGTTGTAGATAGGGCCAATAGGAATTATTCCCTAATCTTTTAAATTATTTTTTATAAAAGGCCTCTATTAAAGACTCTATGTTTCCCACTGTTAAGACTTCATTCCTCCTACTTCTCTGCATCTTACCCTTCCATTCTTGTTTATACCTTCTCTCAGGGAATTGGCCACCTTGGCACACACATCATTCATTCAACACGTATATATTTTTATTAAGAGCCAAATGTACTTCAAGCACTGGAAATATAAATATAAATATAAATATAAATATAAATATAAATATAAATATAAAATAAAAATTAAAGACAGGTTTTTGCCCTCAAGGAGCCCATGCATGCTCTTTTAGGAGAGACAAAGAAGTAAGCAAATAGACTATAAATATGCAATCACAGACATACATGAGAAAGATAAAGCACAGGGAAAAACACTACCTACAGACAGGGGAGATAAGGGAATAAACCCATAAGTGAATTTGGGCAATCTCAGCTGTAATGGACAAATTACCATTAACAAGAACCCTGTAGATCAGAAAACCCTATTAGGAAAGGAGATTAAATGCAAATCACTCAAAAAGTAACTGAAGCATGGAATTACAACAAATAATGCTGATAAAAATAAAATCCAATTTCAAACTACATGTTACAGAGACTACATAACCTACATAAGACAATGTTAATAATTTGGAAGCAATATTCTTAGTTTGATCCTTTAAAATAAGAAAATCCAAAAATATTACAGAAACATTTCATAGCCCTAGAACAAGAACTTCTTACAAAACCCAAGAGAAATTTTGGAAACGCTATTATAGCTCTTAAAGCAAATAAAAAAACTAATGCTTGAACAAATTTGATTTCCTAAAAGTATTTAACTTGATCCAATAAATACTGTTAATATATTAACATTCAATTTCTGAAGCACCATCTCCTGGAATTCCCAATATTCACTGACCAACATGAAAATCAAAATTTATACCTAGCATTCTGCATTTTAACCATACCATTCTAATACTTTATTGATTTCTGAGAAGAATTAAAAATATACTGACATATTGAGTGATTTGATAATGCTTAACTAATAAAAGCAAGGTCACTGTTACTTGGCCTACGGTCAAAATCCGGTCAAAAGTAACAGACTTTAAATAAGAATATACCAAATGTCATCTGGTGAGCAATTCCAAAATACAGCTTCTTCTAAATCACTGTCAATACTTATGAAAGTTGCAGGAAATGATGAAAACTCAGAGTATCAAAGAAGTAAGAGCTATCACATCAGAATCTGGAAGAATTCTTCACTAAGTGATAATCACACTTAAAACTGCACAGAATCAAGCCTTACTTCTACCCTAACTGTAACTGATCTCAGAAACCAAGGGTCTGTCCCATAGGAAAATGGGACAGAGACCTCCATAAAGTCAGAGATTTTCTTCACTGTCTCTTCTCAATTCTTACCTTATTATCTAACTAGTCAGGTTCAGTGAGGGCGCTTCCTGGTGGACAAGGAAGTGCAAAACTGCTAGTGGTAATGGACAAGACAAGACGAATCTCAGTAGCTGACTATGAAGCCAACTGTACTCTGAATTTAGGAATCACATAAAAATGTACTCTAGCACCAAAACAGCTGAGAAGACTAAAGATGCTGCTACCACAGCAGAGTAGAGGAAATTACACTGAGGTGCACACATCAACTTGTTTCCAACTACAGAAATGAAAAGGTTATTCTCTCAATAAATGTAACCAAAATCTATCTATCTATCTATCTATATATATATATACACACACATAACAATCAAGCAATCAAAGCATCTATGTCAGACTGTTAAAGAGACATTACTTTACTGACATCTGAGTAAAGGAAGTGGGAAAAATAACCATGAGCCAAAGAGGATAAATACATTACAAGGGAAAGCCCAGCAGTCTTAGGAGGATAAAATGTGACCTCTCCACAACTCAAGCAGCATGCCCTAACAATTCCATGAGGGGGGAAAAAGGCATGGAAGACGGAGGAGATAAGGAAGGATATTAAAATTAAAATGATGATAGTGAGATTTAAAATCTCTACTCTTAAAATGAAAAACAAAACTGAATTAAGCAAAAAATGCAAATCATGACATGACAATCTTGAGACTCTCTCACTAACGCACACCACAATCTGGACGAGACACATTTCAAGTTCAAAAGTGACGTGTCATTAGTGACTAAACACACTGGCCAGCACAGATTTAGAGTGATTATGTCTCTTATAAGGTCTCACAGCTAGTTAGGAAAACCAAGACGCAACTTTTAGGTCCTTCTAGCACCAAAGCCTGTTCTTTTTGTTTGAGGAAACTATCAGAAGTTAACTTATCTTCAAGTATTCAATTTATACTAACAAAATCCTGACTAGAGGATGAAACTTATTGGCAGTTCAATTAAATATTTAAAAAACAAAACAAAACCACAAAGCCCATTTATATAATGCTATTATATAAAACAAATGTCAGTTTCAAAAAAATGAAAGAAATTAGTAAGGAAAATTTCAATTAGATAGGTCTATTACATACACAAATTGCGAACGTGATACTTTATGTATATCATTGTATCTTTATAACTTCCATGTTTTATGACCAATACCTGTTTTGATTACCTTGAAATCACAGATGTTAAAAATGACTGTCATTAACATCGAACCATGTACTTTACGTTATTTTCATCTGAAAACTACAGATTATTTGTGAACCACTTAACTGAAGGGAACATACAGGTTTTCTCACAATACTTTATCTTAAACTCATGTAATATTAATTATGTAAAGTATTAATTCCATATGGTATATATTTCCTAGCAATCCACTGCCATGTCACCCAGTAACTAGGAGTTATCCTAGACTTTCTCCTCCTCCTACCTTAGCCCCCATATTCAATCAACTATCAATTTCTGTGAAACTTAACATCTCTTGAATCAACCACTCTTCTTCACTAACTTCTCTCCTCCATTATCACCACTTCGGTCTAAACCAATCTCTTCTGTGACCTACTCTCCTCATTTCACATGTCCTCCTGCTCCTCTCTGATCCAGTGTTGACAATGCAACCAGAATGATTACTTAAATTTTTTATAAATGACTATGTCATTGCCTTGCTTTAAGGAAAACTCTTCACTGACCTTCCATAGTACTCAGGATAAAGACCAAAATATTTGACTACAGACTCTCCATGATGGGGCCCTGGGATTCCCAACACCAACCAGGTGAAACGCTGATTCATTAAATTTACTTATCTGGCAACTTAGTGGAGTGGCATAAAATGAAGAGCACATGCCCCTCTAGAGGGAGTAGCTGCTGCTCAGATCCAGCCCAGAGCTGCCATTTGAAAATACAGATTTGGGTGTTGTCAGATCCTCCAATTTCTCAAGAGAAATCAGAAGTCCAGACTTTCATGTGAAATCTCCTGACATGTGAAGGCTGGCAACTAACTCATACTTTTTGAACCACGGAGGCCAAATCTGACAAAATGTGACCTCAGTTTTGTTGTTCACTGCAAGAGTAGAGATTTACATCTCACCATCGTCATTTTAATTTTAATATCCTTCCTTATCTCACCCCTCTTCCGTGTCTTCCCCCCTCCCCATCATATTGGTAGGGCATTCTGCTCACGTTTGGGGGAGGTCACATCATTTCATCCTAAGGAGTCTCTTCGCCAAACCCCACAGTCACTGCTAAATCTCTACACCAGCCACACTGAACATTTCTCAGCTCCTCCTTGATGCCAGGCTTTTTTCTTAGGGTTCTCACACATGCAGCATCCTCCGCTTTGACCACTTTTTTGCCACATCTCTACTTCCCTGAGCAATCTACTTGTTCTAAGTCTCTGAGCCATTCATCGCTTCCTCAATGAAGCCTTCCCTATTCCCACGGCCTGCCCACGCCCCCCCCCCACACACACAACCCCAATCCACAGGATAAATCACACCACTAATGTGCTCCGACAGCACTGAGTACATAACACTTACCACACTCTGAAAATAAATTTAAGTATTTAATAGCCATCATTCCCCTAGATGAGAAGCTCTATTAAAGCAGGGCCTGACACCCAGTGGACACATTTGTTGCTATTTTGGTTATAAAATGTTCTTTTAGACAACAAGGTTCAGGTACGCTTTTAAAATATTAATCTGTACCTAACTTTTCAGAAGCATGTACAGTATTGTCTCAAAATTTAAATAATTCAACTAAAACTACAATCACCAAGATTAGTAACTGCTAATCTTTACTGAGCACTTACTAAATGCTGGGAAATATTTTGAGCATTTTGTATGTACCACCTCATTCACTACAACAATCTGTAAAGTAGATGCCAATGTCATCCAGGGGAAACAGCTTAGACACAGAGTTTAAAAATTTCAAGATCATACATCTAATCAGTGACAAACTAGGGCATAAATCCATGAAGTCAAGACTCCAGAACTTAAGCATCTAACTACAATACTAAATTAACTCATTAATGAAGAAAAGTCAATTCAACAACTACCCTTTAAATACACTGTGAATAAGAAATAATGGCCATGATTCATTTTCCATTACTTATCCATTAAAGTAAGGTTCCTCATCCCTCCACCCTGCTCCCTTCTACATACACACAAAATAAAGATAAATTACCATTTGTATTTTTCAAATTAAGATTTTTTTGAACCATACTCAAATAGCTATGATTCTAGCACCAAGTAGTTCTGTTGAAGTATGATCTTTTTGAATGATTTTTAAATGAGCTAATGTTTCTATGTAACTTGTGTTTTATGTCTTATATTTTAAACTTATTATTTGAAAGATCTCTATTTTGAAATGTATTTTATCTCCCACACTAGAAATTGCTACAGACTATGCCTTCAGATATGATAAGCAACAACCGATAACATACCAAGCAAATATAAAAATAAACTGATATAACCACAGAAATATGTACAGAGGTAATACAGGGATCCCTCCTTCACCTGAACCACCACTATTTAAATCCCTGCTTTCCAAAATTCAGGAACTAAGTAGATTCGAATAAACTGTCACGTGTATCATTTGCTACCCAGGCTCTCACAATCCAAAACTCAGGATCTGGCTCATAATCCGTTACTATTAGAGCCCAAAACCAACCAAAGCTCCCAACTCAGGAACCCAATAGTTTTGGATAACTCTACGTAAAGAATATGCATTCAATTTAAGAATTCTTGTTTAAGAGATCTAAATGGGCTTTTTTTTTTTTTTAATGTAAATAGATGGCCATACCTGCATTCGCATTCAAACCTTTTTTTATCCAAATCTTACATTTTAACTACATTTAACTGAGAATTTTTCTAATGAATGTTTTTAAACTAGAATGTTGCTATATACTGTATGTTTTTTAACTTTAGACTACACTTAAAATATAAACTGTTTGGTACGCGATGGATGAGTGTAATAATGGAGTTAAATAATGTTAACATGTGGCTCTCAAAGAAATCTGAAGCCAGTCTTAAAACCCTTTATTTTCAATATTTATCATAGCTTGCATAAAAATCATGGGAAATAAATTTCTCCAGGAAAACAGTACTTTCAGTATTAATTTTTCAGCAACATATTTCACAGATCGCATCAGAATTTTCTCAAAGTCACAAAGAGCAATGGACAAAAATAAAAGAAACTGATGTGAAAGAGTACAGAAGTTGAAAATGATGGCAAAAGGTCCAAAATTATTTACAAAATAATGGCTTCAAACAATTTTAGAACTACTCCATAAGGTTCAGGCAAAAGTCAAAGAATCAGGAAGCAAATAATGACTGACAAGACTGAGAAAAAGGAAAAACCAGCTGTCATTACAACACCACATTATCCCAAGTATTTAACTTAGGCTCACATCTGAACCTAAGCTTCTTCAAAAACCTCGTGCTTAATTAAAAAAGTGAAAACTAATGTCAGCTGAAAACAATTCAAGTATACGGGTTTTTTCCATATACTCAATTACTTAAGAAACAGGCAAAGGAGGGGATTTAGCAGGTCAAAAAAAATGCAAGTTTGAGAAAATAAACTTTCCCAAACTCTTCTTTTGATACAAATTGCATAAATGATTTAAAGAGATAGTCAATGGTACATCTATTCTATCCTATTTAGCTATACTCACCCAAGAGCTCTCCTCAAATTTGGTGATCTGAAAGAATGTGAACCCTTTCATCAATCAAATTGCAAAAATTACTCGACACACTCCCACATATAAAAAAAATTAAAAACTTAAAAACATAACCAAATCTTGCTACAAGACACAAAATGAAATGACTCTAAGATTCCATGGTATTTTTAACATAACTGATTTCCATATGGAGCACCAAAACAGATCCCCTGAAAATAACAGAAATCAAGGTATTTTTGTTGCTAAGAAAGGACAGGTATATTCTGCCCATAGTTTGTCTTCCTAAAAATCTAAGATTCACTACTAATCTTTAACTACAAGCTACAGAATAAGCATTTCGGGAGAGAACAAACTCACAGAAGGTGTCAGAATTTAATGGGTCAATTTGACAGGGTACCACTATGACTGAATGCAACGCGTTCTAATAAATGACGGCGCAGCTTATGTGACCATTACTTTAGATTAAATTTTTCTATCTCCCAATAGTTCACATCAGACCTAACATCTTTGCACACAAACGTTTCTCCCATATAAAACAAAGGAGGTGCACTTTAGATGGGGCTCTAGGAGCCCTTCCAGTCCACCAGTTTTGAAATAACCGTAACTCTTAACGCCTCAGGAAAAATACATCTTACTGGGGGGAAAAAAAATTAAGACGGACTTGACGTAATAAACCATACCTTGCTCTGCCAAATGTTAATAACAAAACTTCTTAAATAAACAAACCTGTGTCTATGTTCATCAGGCCCATGGATCAAGAAGACTCCAGGGTTTTTAGCCCCTTTGCTGGCATCTACATGAGGAATTAACACATCTTCCAAACCCAGATCAAAGCGTTTGTGTTTTGAAGAGTCTGGAAGGAAGAAAAATGCCCCAAAACACAGGGTGATGAAGGCACTTAGAATAAGGAGGAGGATAAACTTCTCGGAAAGTCTCAAGGTAGCCCTGTGATGTGGGAAGGAAGGCGGCCCCAGATTCAGAGGTGGTATCCTTCGTCCAGATAAGGGCAGCAGGGCTGGGGTAGTCATCGTTTACGCTCTTAGGCAGAATATATTATAAAGTTCTCATCTTATATCAAATGTACAATACATTGAACAGTCTCCAAAATCTTGGCAAACATGGAGAAACTCAGTTTTGCTCCTCTTAAAGGACTGTTGTGCTTTTTAATAGGGCACCTCTTTCACGCTCGTCCAATTACATTCAGAAACGTGTGGCCCCCACACGATCACTAGTTTGTGTCCTGTGATATTTTCTCTGCCATTTGGTTTTCAGTACCTCATCATGTTATCACAAGTCTCCTCTTCATTCCTAAGAGTAGATGAGGCAAGCAACACCGCAGAAAGGATGCAAGGTGGGGTCTTCCATTCCTGCACTCCAGTGAGATGCTCCAATGGGGTCTCTCGCCCCAAAAAGGAGCCTGCCCAGATCCGAGGAGTTGCAGCACCTCTGATGCTTCGATTCCAGAACCTCTTCACCTCGGTGGTGGAAAAATAAGGGGCTCCTCGGAGGTCTGCCAACAAGGAAGGAGGGAGGTCTCCCGCCTCGCCGGGAAGGGGAAGCGGCGGCGGCGGGCGAAGTCGCGGGAAGGTCTCGCACGCCCGCGCCTCCCGACACCGCCCCCAGGCTCCAGGCTCCGGGGAGAGCTCCGCCACTGCCCTCTCGACGGCCGGCGCGAAGGGCATTCGCGCCCCAAATGCCTGCGCCCTCGCAGCCGCCGCCGCCGCTGTTGCTAGCGCACGGGTCTGGCGGGGAGCGGAACTTCCTCCTCGGGCGGCCACTGAGAAGCCCCGGCGTGTGCGGGGAGGGGGGGCGAGGGAGGAGGCGCGGGGACCGCCCCCGCCCGGCTCCTCCTCCCGCTCGCCGCCGCCGCCGCCGCCGCAGTTAACCCCGGCGCTTGGTCCCCGGACGAGGCCGCTGCTGACCCGGCCCCCGCGGCTCCCCGGCGTGGGAAGAAGCCAAGCCGCGGCCCCTCAGTCGGAGAGCCCAGGGCAGGCGCCTGCTCATTCCTCGCTCGGCGCTGGGGAGGCGGCAGCCCCGGGCGCGCAGGAGCGGCCGCGCCTCGGGCGGGCAGAGGTCGGCTCCGTCTCCGTCCTCGTCGGCCGCGGGCCGCCCCGGGGCCCTCCTCGGCGCCGCCTCCGGTCGCTCGCAGCGGCTTGCTCCGGCGGGTGCGGGAGAGGCGGCGCGTCCACGCGGTGCGGGGCTGCGGCCCGGCCCTCAGCCCCTGCCTGCTAGGCCCGGAGAGCGCAGACAGCGGAGGGCCGACACCCGTTGGGCACACGGCTTCAAGGGACCGAGGGTGCGTGTGGGTGGGGGGCCGCGGGCCAGCCTACCGCCCGGACTCGCGAGTGGGCGTCCCCGGGCGCCGGAGTGTGAGGTGCGCGCGCACGCCTCGGCCCCGCCCCGCCCGGCCCGCGCTCGGGCCTCGCGCGGCTGCGGGCTCCAGCGTCCGTCCGCCGCCCGCGCGGCCCCCGGAAGTGTCCTGCTGTCGCTCTCTGGGCGCGCGGTGGGCGTGGGTCGCCCCCTGCTCCCGGCAGCTAAGTTTGCCGCTGCCAGGCGCCTTGCCGTCGCCAGTTGGTGGCGTTGACTCGGCCTTGGGGAGCGGGAGGAGGACGCGGGTCGCGAGGCTTTCGCCGCAGTTAAGGCTTAGCGGAATTAACGGGCTCTGGCGTTTAATCTTGCTCCGTGGGAGCCTTGTCTTGCGGTATAGACCGTCGGTCCCTAGGGCCCAACGGCGAGGTCTTAGACTATTTTCATGTAGCCCATGTGCACGCTGCTGGGCACCCGAGACTCGATCGTCAGTACGGAGCATCAACCATGTGCCAGGCTCTGTGTTACAAATGGCGACCTTGCCATTTCCATTAGGTTTCCTTTCTGAGGAATGGGCGACACCAGCCCATATGACCCTATATGAAAGCAGCCTCCTCATGATTAAATGTCTGCAATATGTTTTCCAGTCTTCTCCCTCCTCACGACCACCACCCCCGTAAAAAAAAAGATAAGTATGATCGACGAGGTGCTAAAACCCAAAAGGGCAATATTCTTTAAATTCAGGCTTAAAAACAATCTAGTCGATTCCCTCATCCATAATATTGAGAAGAACCATGTTGTGATTAAGTCTGAAAAAATGTTTTATATATGTATTGTTGCGACTTACTTTCATATTCAGTTTTATTCTAATATTACAATAAATTGTTATTCCCTCGACGCATCCTTACTGATGGCTGGGAACTGGGGAGTCTTCTCCCCTTAAATGGCATGGGGAGAAAAGACAGTCTTAGCTCAAAAATCAAGCAAAAGAGAAAAAAAACAATCCTTATGCTCATTGGCACAACTCAAAGTACATTCCAGTCTGCACTATTTTCGGAAGCTCTGCATATCTAACTACCTACCATATGACAAAAGAAGTCATTGTCATTGACCATGCTTCACCAAATCATGTAGAGATAAAAAATGTTAAGGGAGGGGCCCCTCTCACGAGTTCACCCGGTCGTGCTGGCAGTAAAGTGTGCTGAATCCAAAATGAGGTTTGTGTTAGACACTTAGGAAGAGCAGGTATAAGAAAGGCCCTGCCTTCCAGAAGTGTCTCTATAAAATGTGCCAATTTTATGAATAAGTTTCTAATGCTGAGCCTCTGCAGAAGCCAAAGGAGAAGAAACATGGGTTTCCTACTGGTGAGATCATTATTTCCCATGAAAAGATGAGGGAAAATAAATATTGAGCTGTGAATGACATAGCAAGTTATGTGAGTCTTCAAAAGTAAGTATCTGAGTTGACACCAAATCATTAACCACGGAGAGATCAATCATAGGAAAACTGCCACAACCAAGAGTGACTTCAGCAAGCTCGACCTCATAGCTTCTGGAAAAGGCTTATATGTAACCCTTCTTTCTTGCCCTTGCCATTCTGCAAAATTTATTTTCCTTCACGTCAATTTCTGCAGTACATCATTATTTAAATATGGGATTATTGTAGATGTTTAAATGCAGTCTGCGGTGGCGCCTGGGTGGCTCAGTTGGCTAAACGACTGCCTTCAGCTCAGGTCATGATCCCGGAGACCCCGGATCGAGCCGCACATCGGGCTCCCTGCTTGACGGGAAGCCTGCTTCTCCCTCTCTCACTCCCCTTGCTTGTGTTCCCTCTCTAGCTGTGTTTCTCTCTGTCAAATAAATAAAATCTTAAAAAAAAAAAAATGCAGTCTGCAATTCTAAAGCCATTGATGCTATCAGTTGTTTTATTATAATCTTACACAAGCCTTATAAAGTAGTATGTAAAAGTATATATATAAAGTAGTATATATTTACCATGTGCATATAGTCTCTTCTAGAGACTAGGTCCCTTTCAAATAAGTTGTAGAAGAATCAGCATTGGGGCACCTGGGTGGCTCAGTCATTGAGCATCTGCCTTGGGCTCAGGTCATGATCCCGGAGTCCTGAGATCAGATGGAACCCCTCATCAGGCTCCCTGCTTGGCGGGAAGCCTGCTTCTCCCTCTCTTACTCCCCCTGCTTGTGTTCCCTCTAGTTATGTTTCTTTCTGGCAAATAAATACAATCTTTAAGAAAAAAAAAAAAGAATCAGCATGGTTTTGTTGGGTTTCTTTAAAGCAAGTTACAAATGTATTCATAAATATGATTACAAGTATATAAAATATGCGTATAAAAGATTAAAAGGGAAGATTTGAAAAAAGTAAAGGGCGTCTGGGTGGCTTAGTGGGTTAAAGCCTCTGCCTTAGACTCAGGTCATGATCTCAGGGTGCTGGGATTGAGGCCCACATCGAGCTCAGCAGGGAGCCTGCTTCCTCTCTCTCTGCCTGCCTCTCTGCCTACTTGTGATCTCTCTCTGTCAAATAAATAAAATCTTTAAAAAAAAAAAAAAAGAAAGAAAAAGAAGTATAGCTGTTGTGTTAAGAGGCTGGTGTTACATTTGATTTTCCCCATGTGTTCTGTTTGTGTTCCTTTTCTTATTAAATAAATAAATAAAAATGTTAATACCTGAGAAAGTTGAGGTCAGATTTCAAATAGGAGGGTTCAGGTGTATCAAGGTGAAAACACATTGGGGGGCAGTCAACAGAAAGCAGAGAGTATATGTGAAACAGGGAAGGATCTTGTTCTAGAGAGTGCAAGGAGAATATCTCATTTCCAAAGAGTAGTTATGCTTTAGTCAAACGTATAGACAAGATGCCAAGGGGCAGATAATGATTTCCCTTTTATAAATCTATATACATTGATTGATATTTCAGTAAATATGACTTGTTAAATTACTAACAAAACAAAAAAATTTACCCCTACGTATTTTGGATTTATAGGACCATTACTGAAATCCACTTACATATTACAATGTGAAAGTTATTTGAATTTGTTCAATCATGTTAGCTTTTCCATTATCAAAACAATTTTAATACATATCACACACACACACATACCCATCTAGTTCTGTTTCAGTAAAATTGAAGTTATAAGCTAGAGAAAAATATATATACACCTGATAGGCAAAAAAAAAAAAAAAAAAGCTTTTGTTTTACTTATATAAGCTATTCTTTCTTAGTTTCAGCTGGTTTCCAAATATCCAAGAAAGATGTTAGAGGAGAAATTACCAGACATGACTAATAGATGCATAGAGAACCAGGCTTTGGCCCTGTTCTTTCTGTTTTTACTTCTTTGATGCTTGCTTCCTCAGAGGCCAGGGATAAACTGAAGTTCAGTGTTATGAAACTCTCCAATTAGCTCCAAGAAAATCAGCAAAGCCATAAAAGCTCCAGGTGTCTCGCTGAACCAAAGTCTTTGAGGTTCATTTGCTCATAAAAGACGTGTTTGTTGAAAGACTACTACGCAACATATCCTACGAGGTGCTGGAGATTTGGAAAAATAAGTCAGAATCCCTATTTCAACCAGCTCACCATCTAGTGTGGAGAAAGAACTAAACACAGACAATTAAAAATGGCAGCGGGGGAGGGGGATGATGTCAGAATAAAGCCCTAGGGGTTCGTGGGAACACTGAAAGGGCACCAGAGTGAAGAGAGGGAGACTGGAGTGTTTTGGGGAAGGTTCCAGAATCAAGTACCACCTGAACGGAGCCTTTAATTAACCAAGAAGAGAGAAGGATGGTGCTCCAACCTAGGGAGCGGAGTATATACCGAGCCACCTGCTGCTTTTTCCTGCCACTTATCCAGAATCCTTCCCTGCTTACTCTTCCGATAAATAGCTGCCTGGCCCTAATCCCCCAATACTCTCCAACTGGAAAGTGAGATTTTCAGATTTTAGAAAAAACTATTCCTACATAAATTGCTGGGGCCTTTCCCAAGACAGGGCCAGGCAAGGAGAAACCCAGAAGCTTAAACTTCATTGGGCTTATATAAATTACTTCTGCTCTGAATCCAACCATATCCAAGGCTAGTTCATTCTTTGAACTTCTCCATTACACAAGCCTATATGCACTTCTTTTTTCATCTGAATCAGTTTCTGCAGCTTGCGGTGTGAAGTGTCTTGACTCATACACAGTATATTTGCATGGAGGTGCTCTGGCTTCCCATAGTACGCAAAGAAGCATCAGTAGACAGTGTAAAGGACCACTCTTTCGGGTGGCCAATAGGCTTGGGCCAGGGACAAAAGTGGATAGAACCAAAAGAGAACAACTGACTTCTCAAGCAGCTGGAGGAGAAGACCTAAAACTAAAAGGGCTGGACACAAGTGACAGCAGACCTTAGCAGCCCCCTACAGAGACCTTCCAATGGATGCTCACATCCACCTTTATAAAGAGCAGTCCGATGCTAAAGGAAGCTAAGCATTCTTTATAAAACCTCATATTAAAGTTGTTTTTAATCTACTCAAGGCAGTAAACTTGAGAATGTTTCATTGGATTATATGTTCATTCATTAAATATTATTGAGCATCCTCTCTCTATTGATGCTAGGCAGTGTTCTAAATCATCTGATGGTGAATAAATATGGAGGGCAGCTGCATATAATGAAAAGTACATAGGATCTGGAACTAAGAGAATCTTGGGCCTAATCTTGCCTCTGCCATTTATCTGTGTGAACCTGAAAACATTGGAATCCTTCCTTATACTTAGTTTCTTCATCCATAAGATTAAAATAAAAATACATGCCTTACGGGGTTGTACTTCCTCATAGTGGGGATTCAGTAAATATTAACTACGGTTTTTATTATAGGCATCAGAAGGAGAAGGCATTGTCAGATGAAAGAAAGACTTGGAAAAAGGACAAAGACCATGGTGTGCGTTAGGGGCACCTCCTTTCCTCTGGCCACATTTTTCCCGGGGGGGTGGGTAGGAGGGTGTCCCATTAGAATATGACTTTGGCTCCTACGCCATTATTCTTCACACTCAAGAGTGAGTCTCTTGATTGGTGAGTACTATTAAATTCATTGGCTCATAGTTCTCAACTGGATGAAATTAATCTATTAAAAGACCCCAGTTAGTGAGGATTCATCCTCTTGTCCCCATTCTGCCCCAGAGCAATGCAGACAATGATCTTGGGTAAACAAGTCTGCTTTGCAGACCCAACCTTCCCCTTTGGCAGGCTGTATTGCGGCTACATTCTATGGGGATTAGGAGCTGGCATAGAAAGTGCAAGCCCTTTTAGGTTACAGATCCAGAACCCTGTTCTTTATTAGCTTATCTGTAATAAAGCTGGCATTTGTATAAATCTCCATTTGACTATCCTTTATGTCTTATTTCATCCAAAACTCAGGGGTGGGATGGGGAGAAAGAGCATGCAATTTATCCACCCTCTAAAGTAATTAATTACGGCCAAACAAAGATTATAGGGGAAGAATGGTGAGAGATAAAACCAGAGAAGTAAACACAGAAGGATTTCTGCTCAAGTGGTTGGTACAGTAAGGTCATGCTTTGATCCATTCCCTTTACTCCACACAACTAGTAATGATAATTAAAATATGGAAAGAGAAACCAAAGAGACACAACCAAGCTCAAAAACAAGTAACTCTTTTCATAGATCAGAAATGGAATGAAAAGCCTGAGGCAGTCTGAAGCCACAGGCCTACTGGGGTCTTGGGTTTGAAGGCCAAGATTTGTGTCTCTTGCAAGGTGGCAGGAACTAAAGATACACCAAAGAAGATGGAAGGCAGGAACCAGGCGTGGTTCTTGAAGTCAGCAGCTCCCGAAAAGAGGCTGAAAATAAACTACTGTCAACTTGGGGAAGCCGAAGGACAGAGAGACAGTCTTGAAAACAGGGACCAAGCCAAGCAGCTGGCCAGGTGACTCGTTCTACAATGGCCCCAATATCACTGTGGGGTCAAAGCATCAAAATGCCAACGTGAGACCCAATTCTCGAATGGAGATCCAGGGAGGCAGGTGGAGAGGAAAATAACTGACTGTGAGAGGTGAGCACAGAGTGGGTGAGAGGGGAAAAACAGAACAAATGAAACAATAACACACAGAAAAGCCAACACTAAACTCAAACAAAACAGAAAACAGCAAGTGAAAACTTTCCACTCAAAATGAGCCTGACCACCAAGTTCCGAATACATATTAATACCTAATACTAAGAAAGAAAGAAAGAATAGCAACAGAATGAACAATCAGAACATGAACTTACAGATAAAATTAACTATATAGAACTGACAGACTTTTTTAAATTAATTTTTTTTTGCATTCTCCAAGTGATAAATGACAAGAAATTAGGGACATTTTGGACAAGAAATTAGGGGAAAAAATACAAGCTGAGTAAATACTAGATAAATGCGAAAAAGAGCTAATAGAAAGCTTAAAAATATAGTCACTGAAACAAGAAAATCAACAGATGGCATTAAGTCTGGTGCTGGCCAAAGTTGAGGGGAAAAAGTAATGAATTAAAGGATATACTGAATAATTCACCCATAACACAATACAGAAAAATAAAGAGATTGTAAAATGGAAGCAAAAAAGTTAAGATTCATGGAGATTCTGTGGAGTGGCTCCATGTGTCTAAGAGGAGTTCTAGGAGGAAAAACGGAAAGGCAAATGGAGAAACTCTACTTAACAAAAAAAAAAAGAAAGAAAAAATGACTGACGTTTTTATAATCTAAACATCAGAACACCTTGTGTAGCAAGCAAGATAAATAAAAGTAAACTCACACTTCTGTGGCATCATAGAGAAACCACAGGGCTATAAGGATGAAGATAAAATCTCTCAAGTTACCAAGGGAAAAACATTGGTTATCTACAAGTTACCAAAGGGAAAATACTGGAGACTAAAGACTATAACTAAAGTTCTCAAAAGCAACAACAGAAACAAGAAGACAGTTGAATATCTTAAAAGTTGAATGGAACACTATCAAGCAAGAATTTGATTTCTATTTAAGGGAGAGGTCAAGGCAAAGACATTTTCACCCACAGACCTACACCAAAAGAAATACTGAAGACCATCCTTTCCCAATAAGAAAAATAAGCCCAGAGGGTAAGTACAGGATACAAGACACTGGTGAAGGAGGGAATTAATAAAATGTGATGGTAAAATTAAAAATAACTACTTTGAAGAAATAACTACATTTTTAAAAATGAGAAGAAAAAAAGGAAATGTACAATGGATAACTAAAGTATGCTAAGTCCCTTGGGAGACGTATAGAAACAATTTTTTTCCTGAATGAGTTGTCTATAGGATATTTTATACTAATAAAAAGCTGATCTAGAGCTTCTAAGCCTGCAGAGAGAAAACAAAGGCCAAGAGTTGAGGAAATTTGATATAGAAAGCTGATCATTGAATAGAAGGAGAAGGGGGGGAAGCATGCACACACACACAATGGAATAATAAAATCAAGCACGAATATACAGCAAGTACAGTAACTAAACAGATCTAAATTAATTATTAAAGGACAGATTATCAGGTTGGTTTAAAATAATAATCAGGGGTCTCTTGGGTATCTCAGTCGGTTAAGTGCCTGCCTTTGTCTCAGGTCATGATCCCAGAGTCCTGGGATGGAGCCCCACGTTGGGCTCACAGCTCAGCAGAGAGCCTGCTTCTCCCTCTCCCTCTGCTTACTGCCCTGCCTACATATGCTCTCTCTCTGTCTCTCTGCCAAATAAGTAAATAAAATCTTTTTTTAAAAAATTAAATAAAGTAACATTCAGGTATAAAGTAACATTTATAATGCTATAAATGACACACAAAATAAGCCACAGAAATACTGCACATAAATAAGGATAGAAAATGTAAATTATCACCCCACACAAAGGCAAACTCGAAATGGATGAAAGACCTCAATGTGAGGCAGGAATCCATCAAAATCCTGGAAGAGAACATAGGCAGTAACCTCTTTGACATCAGCCACAGCAACTTCTTTCAAGACACGTCTCCAAAGGCAAAGGAGACAAAAGCGAAAATGAACTTCTGGGACTTCATCAAAATAAAAAGCTTCTGTACAG
>PITA01028853.1:0-18622 GCA_004023965.1 Spilogale gracilis | reverse complement strand
AGGGAGAAAGGAAGAAGCCAGAGCAAACCTTTCTGTCAGCTTGAAGAGATTCCTTGTCAGTAGCAGGCACAGCTGTCTGTCAGAGGCCTGGTTTTTCTTTGAATTCTCCCTTTGCCTGAACATGCTCTGTGACTCTGGACAAGTCACTCGGTGACTCTGGGCCCTCACTGTGCTCATCTGTGAAAGGTGGAGGTTGAACTGAATTGTGGGTGCTTCTGGAACCTTCTAACTTTATACTTCCGTGATCTGCCCTCTGGGAATCCAGCCAGCATTCTTTTCTTGGGCTGGGTTTTTCGAAATGTCTGCTTTAATTTTTGACTTGCACTTCCTAGTCTTCTTACCACAGATTGATTAAGTTTCTGGGCTTTGGTCATTTGACTATAACACGATGCATGATGCTCAATAGGACGTGCGTGTGTGTGTGTGTGTGTGGTGTAAAACACAACTGATCACGTCAGCCATTTCTCAGTGTACAGTTCAGTGTCCCTACGTACGTCCACACTGCTGGACCACTGTCACCACTGCTCATCCACCGAGCTCTTAGCTTCCCAAACCGAAACTCTGCCCATCACGCAGCAGGTTCCCATGCGCCTCCTCCCCTGCGCCTGGCAACCACCAGCCTCCTTTCCATCTCTACCATACATGGAATCATACAGTGTTTGTCCTTTTATGACTGGCTCGCTTCACTTGGCAAGATGTCCCCAAGGCTCAGCCATGTTGAAGCACATCTCAGAATTTCCTTCCTTCTTAAGGCTGAATAATATTTCATTGCATGGATGGACCACATTGTGTTTATCCATGCATCCACTAGTGAACAGTTGAGTCGTTCCACCGTTTGACTATTGTGAATAGTGCTGCTACCAGTGCAGGCCTACAAACATCTGTTGCAGACCCTGCTTTCACTTCTTGTGGGTAAACACCGAGAGAACTGGAATTACCGGGTCACATAGCAGTTCTAGTTACTATTTTGAAGAACTCCCACACTGTTTTGTTCCATGGGACTTTCGAATGCGGAGAGAGAACCACGTAAGAAGCTGGACATTGCAGGCTTGTTGCCATGCTGACTCCTGAGAGGTGTTTCTAGGGGACAGATCTGCCGAGAAGGGTTGTCTTGCCTCATTCTTGAGAGGAGCAGGACCCACCTGCTGTTCAGAATGAATCGCACACTAGACACTCAGCCTGGTCTCAGTATCAGCTTCTGTAAGATGACCTAATAATACTCAATCTGCCAAGTTTTCATAAGAGTCAAGGATGATGCTGCACAAAGCACTGAGGCAAGCACTTACAAAATGAAGACAGGACTCTTGCCCTGCTGATCGCAAAGAGTGGTTCTAAAACCCAAACGAAATAACATATAAGAAAGCCATTCTACAGATGCTAAGCCCTCATCATTGCTTTTCTATTACATGTTTTAAGATTTATTAATGTGAAAGTGAGAGCATGAGCAGAGGGAAGAGGCAGAGGGGGAAGCAGACTCTCCACTGAGCAGGAAGCCCAATGTGGGGTTCAATCCCAGGACCCTGGGGTCACAAACTGAGCCAAAGGCAGACGCTTTCCCGCTGAGCCACCCACGAGTCCCTCATCAGTGCTTTTCTGATCACTATTACATCCACCTGCCTCCTGGCCTCCTTCAGGCTTCGGAGGGACTGTCTAAAGCACATACAATCCCGTTGTTCTCCCACTAAAGATTTCAGCGGCTCCTCTCACCCCCTACCTCTGTCTTCAGTCTTATTTCTAATTTTTCCGGGCCTCCTATCTTGCCACTTTACCCCCATGATTTTGTCCATACTTGTCCCCTCTCCATGGAAAACCCCTCCCCCATTCCTGGCTAAAAGTCATCCTTTAATAATGAATTTCAGGCCCTGACTTTCCCAGGCCTTTTCCGACCCCATCAGACCAGAAGAGGAGCCCACAGCAGCACGAGGAAATAACACCATACCAAGTACACACTGTCTTATAGTTGTCTGTAGGTTGATTTCCCCAAATAAATCAGCTCCTTAAAGTCAGCAGTTAGGTTATTCTTTGCATTTCCAGGGTTATACAGCGTTGTTTACTGAATAAATATATGAATATGAATAAATAGAGAGGTGTTTTTATTATTACATTGTTGGGATTATTACAAAGTCCTCTTATATGACTCTATTATTAGAATAATTCTAGTATCACACTATATAATGAAGAGGGTTTTGTTGTTTTTAATTGGCACCACAAGGGACAGAAGCCAAAGAGGAACTGTGTAGAGGTACTCTCTCTATGCCCTACTCCTTGCAAAATAGATGGCGTGTTTTTAAATTGAAGTCCTCTAGTCTTCACAGTTCTTCCAAAAGATGCTGTTGCTTCCTTAGTGAGTGAGAAATAACCTGGCCCCTAATTATATGGTCAGAAGACACAGCCCCCAGTAAGAGATCCTACCTACAGCTGTTTTTCACTAGGAGTGACTCAAGCAGGGAGCCCAGTCCTCCATCTAATAGATGCTTGATAGATGTTTGCTCAAGAAAGAAGTAAATTATGAGTTGCTCATTTGTGCTAACTCATGTAAACTCCAGCCTGTGACTAGGGGTCAATTTTTAAATTCACCTCCTTCAGAAATAAGAACTGTGTCAGCTGTGTTGTTTTTGAAGCAATAAGGACAATGGAAGATTGCACTAGTAAGTTAACCTAAAATACATAGATTTACAGTTGGTGTGGGAAACATTTAAACTGCTTATTTTCAGTGAGCCTATGAATTTGTATTTATTACGTAGGTGTGTCTTTCCATATGACTGTTAAGGCTGTGGGCTCACCGATGCTTATAACCTACTGCTTAAAGTTATCTTTAACATCTTAAACTGCATCTTTTAAGCTTCAAACAGTGCCCCCTAGTTCTTATGGGTGTTGGTGACTATTAGTGACTTAACTAGATTTTGGTTTTATGTTTTGGGTTTATTGCCACTAACAGAGGATCTCGTGATGGGAAGCACTGATGATGTATATACTAAGGCAATTTTTTCTTGTTTTTAGTTTTTTGAAGATTTTGTATCTTTATACTCATAAATACACAATGCTTTAAAATAAACATTAATGTTGTGGCACCTCGGTGGCTGTTAGTTAAGCGTCTGCCTTCAGCTCAGGTCATGATCCCAGAGTCTTAGGACCAGGCTCCCTGAATCGGACTCCCTGCTCAGTGGGGAATCTGCTTCTCCCTCTCCCTCTGCTCTTCCCCCAGCTCCTTCTCTCTCTCTTGCTCACTCTCTCAAATAAACTAAATAAAATCTTTTTAAAAAATTAATGTTAAATATGGAAAATACAAGTCTTCTCAAAAAAGAATTTCGCATGTAATTTTTTATTTTACATGGAATCTTATATGTAATGAGCAATTCATAATTTCACATTTTGATAGAGAACTAACACTTCTGGAGCAAAGTACCCAGAGACAGGTGAAGGACCATTAAGAATTTCTGCTTAACAAAAATTTAGAATCCTAACAATTTTGAGACCTACTGTCTTTCCTTGGACATAGATAAGGTGATAACAGTTTGAGGGGCACCTGGGCGGTGTAGTCAGTTAAGCCGCTGACTCTTGATTTTGCCTCAGGCCCTGATCTCAGGGTGGTGAGATCGACACCCCTGGGTGCTTCAAGCTCAGGGTAGACTCTGCTTGAGATTCTCTCTCACTCACCATCTGCCCCACCCCCCTGCACATGCTCACACAGGTGCTTTCTCTAATTCTCTACAATAAATAAATCTTTTTTAAGAAGGAGGTAACAGTTTGAAAGACTTTTGTTTTTGGTTGTTCTCTCCAGTGGGGAGCTGTTTAGCAAAAAAGGGATGTGTTCATTCATAGCATTTTACATTTGGAAGGAGTAAAGAAAATTTAATCATCCAATGTTCTCTTTAGAGGCAGAAATGTTCTAGAATCAAGCTTGTCTGATTTCCCATCTTCTGCCTCTTATGATGAGCTAAGTTCCTAATTGGATCATATTCATCTGAAGAATGTATCTTTTGGTTTCCTAAATGTTTATTATTTAACAAATGAAACTGCTTGGATTTCACAAGTAAAACCAATCAATTGATAATTATTGCAGTGGCTATAACACAGGGTGAGGGTTTTTAAAATATATATACCTTTTAAAATATAATTTATTTTACATTGGGGATAGGGATCAGAGGACTAAAGAGTTTTTCTGAACCTTTAGATGTGCGCAAAAGGACTTCATTTTAGAACCGCAGCCTGGAGTTTTCAGGTTGGGATTATTTTGGGCTGGCATTATTACCAGAGGGAGCATAATTACCAGGAGGTGAAACTGAATGAATGGGGCCTTGCAGTGTGACCCAGAAACAGGCTGAGGAGGACAGACACCAACAAGCTTTAAGCTATCGCAGGTGTCCCCCTATTCCAGTGCATTCAGTCTGCCAAACTATTGTTTTGGAGAGCTCAAACTGTCGGCTTTCCAAACTAGGGTCAGCTGTGAAGTGAGGGGGCTCTGGCTGTGGCCACAGGGACTGCCGGGAAGCAGCGTCCTGGGCAGTAGTCCTGGGGTGCGGTGTGTCTGGGTCTATCAGAACTTGCGGACACCCACTGGTTTTAGATCACAGGACAGCCACCTCCGGATCGGGTGGCGCAGGCGGCGCACGTGACACACCGCTCACCAAGTACCTGAAACGCGAGGGCTCAGGATCCCCACCCACACTGTGAAACAGACCCCGGCCGACATCTCACACAGGCACACACCCGAAGAAACCCAGCCCACACCCACACAAGTTCTCCCACATTCTAACCCCACCCCGGAGTTTGCATCCACACACAAGGCAGAAGGGATGAACCCAGAGCCTGAAATTACCCAGGCACAAACTCCCCAAATCAGGCTTCCCAGAGCCCAGTAGTCTGGAGGGAACCGAGAGGGACGCAGACAAAAGAGTTTTAAAACAGACCTCTGCGAGCCACCCTGATTGCTCCACGCCGAAATTTTGGCAGCTGAAGTCTTCTCCAGTTTGAACAAGAGAAGACTCTACACCCACCGCCCCCAAAAACGATGGTCTTGAGGAGCCCCCCCCCCTACCTTGCTACAGCGCGGGGTGGACAGGTCTCCGAAGCTGAGAAGCGGACGACCCTAGCGCCGGTGGCTGCCCGCAGCAGGGGCACAGCGGCCGCGGACCGCGAAGACCGCGTAGACCGCGTTCTCTGGCCCCGCCCCCAGGACGCCCCGCCCCCAGGACGCCCCGCCCCCAGGACGCCCCGCCCCCCCGGCCGCCCGGTCCCCCCGGCCGCCCGGCCAGCGCCCGGCAAGCCCTCCCCGCTCCGCGGCAGCGGCCGCCGCTCGGTCACCTCCCCAAGCGCGGACTACAGAGCCCGGTGCATTGTGGGAAGCCAGAGCCCAAAGCTTGGCGGACGCTGACCCCTGGTGGGCGCCGTTCCAAAGGGAGCCCCGGGGCTCGCGGTTGGGGTTGGGGCACTCGCAGCCCCCGGGAGGGCGAGCCAACCTCCCAGCGCCACCCTGGCGAGCTGATGTCTGTTGCATGTCGCCCTCATCTCGGTAAAACATCAGAATGGACTTTTAAACCAGATGCTTTAAAAGTCCCTGAGGCCGCCCCCTCCCTAGGAGTGACATACGTAAAAACTAAAGGAACTAGGAGACTAAGGAAAGCTTTTTAAACTAGGGAAAATACTTTTTTAATTGTAAGACTAAATGACGTCAGGATTATGGAGAAATCTGCACTTAATTTTTATTTCTGGTAAAAGCACAGATGGGCTCAATCTGTCTAGAGAATTTGGGGGAAAAAATGTAACAGGAACTAGGAAACTGAAATCCAGGGCTTTCTCTTCTGGCCGTACACCTCAAGGAAATAGCTCAAAGGAGTAAAAAAAAGAAAAAGGAACTTATACAAAAATATTCATAGTAAAAACTAGAAAATAACAAATGACTAATAATACGTGAAAGGCACGAAAACAACATGCAGCTCTTTAAATAAGAATATGAATAATAACATTGTGTAGAACGAAATAACATTAAATGAAAAACATAGAACACAAGAAAGCACAAGGCGAGGGCCCCTGAGGGGCTCATTGGGTTAAGCACCTGACTCCTGATCTCAGCTCGGTCTTGGTCAGCTCCTCCTGTACTGAGTTCAGGCCCTCCTTTGGGCTCTGTGCTGTGCTGGAGCCTACTTAAAAGAAAATAATGGGAAAAAAAAGTAATCATATGGCCAGTGATTCCAACCATGTGAAAATGTATGTGTTCACAAATATAAAGAAATTTTGGAGTAATGTAAATAGCTTATAGAGTTTAATATGTCTTAAGATTCCTTTATTTTCATTAAATAACTTTTTAAACATTGCTAAATTATGCTAAATTTTTGGAACTAGTTTTAATTTTGGATGGCATGGCAATACTTCAGTTTCAGCTCACTCTAAGTAATAAAAAAAAAAAAAGTTGCCTAAAAAGAAAAAATTCTCAGGCTGTAGTGAACATGATAATTTTACTTGTCTGCAAACCCTGGTGGGACAAGAAAGGAAGTAAGTTTACTGGGGGGAGGGGGAGTGGGCAGGGGAGGTGTATCACTGCTAGGACTGTCTTCATAAAGTACTGCAGAACTGGGTGGCTTAAACAGAAATGTATTTTCTCACAGTTAGGGAAGCTGGAAGTCAGAGATCAAAGTGTCAACAGGGTTGGTTCTTTCTGAAAGCTGTGAGGGGGGAAAAAATCTGTTTCAGGCCACTCCCTTGGCTTGTAGATGGCCATCTTCACATTCTCATGGCGTTCTTCCTATATGCGTGCCTATGTCCAAATGGTCCCCTTTCATAAGGACAGCAGTCATACCGATTAGGGGCCCACCTTACTCCAGTATGACTCCAACTTCTCTAACTATGTCCACAACAACCATATTCCCAAATCAGGTCATGATCTGAGGTACTGATGATTAGGACTTTAATCTATTAATCTGGGGGAGGAGAGAGAGGACACAATTCAACCTGTCACCGGATTCAAGTGTACTCTTATGAAAATGGCACCCACCCAATGACAAAACAATAATATAATATATACCATCTCATGTGTGTCAAAACCCTAACAACTTAAACCCAGTCAAGCCATATCAATGACAACTTTGTCCCTTCTGTCCTTTAACACCATCCAGACCCTTTTAGTTGAAACCAGGAATGTTAATGAGATAAAATAGCCTAGAGGCTTCATAAATAGTATATCTGATGTGTTCAGCCTCCTGCAGGAAGGACTTGAAGATGTGTCCAAATGCCAGGGAGGAGGGCAGCATCCCTCGCATTTGAACCTCAGGAACATGAGCAGAAAGAATATGGGTTGAGAATTCCAGGAAGCAGGACCCCCTTTCCTGGAGGGCACACACAAATACCCTCCTGTTGAAGAAGGTCAGCTTTAGTGCAAGAGGCAGATGAGAGCCCTTGCAGCTTGCGGAGGATACCCCACAAGGGTGCAATGCGGTCTCCCTGAATGGAGCCAGTCACTTCCAATTACCCTTATCACGTGAGTGGGATGAGAAGAGCCAGATTTTCACTGAGCCCTGCCTCCTGACTTCTAACGTGATGAGAACCCAGAAGATTTGTGAGATCAAAGAAGCCCTGTCTGACACTTCTGGATCAATTTGTTCGTTGGCTTAAATTCTAAAAGCACCAGAAGCCAGGTCAGTGGGGTACCGATAAAAAGGACCTCCAAAAAGAAACGCTCTGATGTGTGGTGTTTCCGGATTTCTGTAGTGTAAACATTCCCCTTGGGACTGATCTCAGGCTACCAACACAAGGTCACAGAACACAAGAGTTGGGATCCAGCACAGCCCCAGGCCCCGGGGAATTGGTTTAACAGAGTCTCGAGGCTGGGAGGCCGCTGGCATGGAGCCATAGGTGGGAGCACCCCAGAGAAAGACAAGCAGAAGGGGCAGCCCTTGTGGGTTAGGAGCAGAGGCTCCAACAGGGCAGCGGGGCTAGTGAGTGGCAAGCCATGGGCAGCAGGGTGTCTCCATAGGAAGCAGGGTCCACACACAGCCTCGAGGGCAGTAGGCATAGGAAATGCGCAGGAAGACTAAACACGGCAGGCAAAGGGAGCAAGTGCATTCTTTCAGAGCTGAGAGAGGCTCACCCAGTCTGGGTAGGAGAACAGGCAGCTTCAGGGCAAGGGTGAGGCAATCAGTATTTTCTCAGGCTAGAGGGAAACACCCCTCTTTTAGTTCCCTTATTAGGGCCTTTTCCTGGTAGAACCTTGCCAGGAAGAGAGACATTTAGCTTAGAGCTTCCAAGGACTCACACAAATCATTCTTGTCCGACCAAGCTAAATCCCACATGGACTTCCTCCCTACTAGAACAGAGTAAAGCTTGTGTGAAGGCAGGTAAGAAAACCAAGACAAGCTGGTGGGTCTCCTGATGCTTAAACTGGACCTCAGGGGCCTTGTATATGGTGCAGATGAATGGCATACCTGGGCCAAACTTCTTTTTTCTTCCCTAGCCTAATCTGGCAGTGTTCCTGCTCATTACTGTGCTTTCAATATTATTCTACGCTCTATGCCCCACACTTGCTGGAGTGCTGTTTCACAGGTGAGCCTGATCAGACATATGTTCCTCCTACCTAAGAACCTTTTCCTGCATCAAGTTCACTGTCATTCAGCACACAGGCTTTTCCTGACCTAACATCTTCTCATCCCTCCAGCTTTGCCTGCTGCTCTGCTCCTGGTAACTTCCCTTTACCTAGGTTGCCATTCTCAAATAAGCAATGTTTTCTTGATTCCAGGCCTTCATGTTCGTGTTTCAGCTAAGTTTTTACTCTTTTCCTAGCTCTGCGAGTCTGTGCCCATGCCGTATGTCTTAAGTCACATCCCTAGTTTTATTATTAAATTCCTAGGAGTTTTTTACTATTTTTTTATTGTGGCAATATATATATATAAAAAACATAAAAATTACCATTTTTAGGGATGCCTGGGCGGTGCAGTCAGGTAAGCATCCGACTCTTGGTTTTGGCTCAGGTTATGCTCTCGGGGTTGCAAGATAGAGCCCCACCTCAGGCTCCACACCCAGCATGGAATGTGCTTAAGGCTCTCTGTGCCTTCCCCTCCCGCCCATCTCTCTCTAAAATCAATCAATCAATACTTTTTTTAATGACCATTTTTAAGTGAGGAGTTTAGTACCATTAACTACAATCACAATATCACTTCTATTTCCGTAATTTTCCACCACCCTAAATAGGAAATCTCTGCACCTCCTAAACAATAACTCTCCACCCCCATTCATCACCCCCATTCATAACATCTACTCTGCTTTCTGTCTCTATGAATTTGCCTATTCTAGATATTTGATATAAATGGAATCATACAGTATTTGTCCTTTTGTGTCTGGCTTCTTTCACTTAGTAGTATTTTCTAGGTCATTCATGTTGCGGCATGTGTCAGAATTCCATCCCTTTTCCATGGCTGGATAATATTCCATTGCACGAACAAACTACATTTTGTTTCTCCATTCATCTGTTGATAGACACTTGGGTTGTTTCCACCTTCGGGCTGTTGTGAATAATGTTGCTCTGAATGTTGGCATATTCTTCATGTGCTTTTCCCTCTACGTGGTAAGATCTTCTTTCCCTTGTAGACCTGGTTAACTTCTGCTTATGTCAGAGAATTCTTTGTAGACCTGGTTAACTTCTGCTTATGTCAGAGAATCATTATACTTAGAAAATGGTGGGACAGGAGGGCAAACCCAGTCCTCCCGACTGTGACGGGGGATAGTTCCACTTTGCCCTACTGAATGACAGGCTTCCCTAGATGGGTTATCAAAATGCACAAGGGAGGACCGCAGGGAGCAGGTCCTGAGGGGGTTTGTTAGGAGGCTCCAGAAATAATAGTTAGAGCTAGGCCTTGGCCAAGAGTAGCAAAAATGGGTCAGCATTTGATTCTTACGTATGTCCACAGGCAGCCATTTTCATAAAGTGACAATGTGTGTTGATGGCTGTGGGGTATTTATATATGAACTGGTTGACAGGAGAAGAGTAGGAAAAAATGGGGGACAGGTGGGAAGAAGAGAGATTAGAGGAAGTGGTCCATGGGAATACTCAATGGAACCTTAGTCATGCAGCCAAATCACACTGTAACCATAAATATGATCCAATAAAGACAACGTTGGTAGTGGGATGCCTGCATGCAACTTTCTGTCATCTGCTTTTCCATGCACATAGTAATAGAGCATACTAAATACAAACCAGGATATTTAATTGACCATATATAAAATGGCATGATCTAGTCTGAATTTGGTCAAGCCCAGCTCATTGTTGTTACCCTTCCCCCCTGAGCAATTGTCACTGAAAGCCTCTTTGATTCTCTCTCCACTGCCCCAAAGTCTTGACGGAGGCCTGTACCGAATATTGTCGGCATTTCCTGCAAAGTTGTAAGACACTCCACTCTGTCTACTCAGAGGTCCCTTTAGAGGCACCTGCCTGGCTCCGTTGGTAGAGCACGTGACTCCTGAACCCAGGATTGTGAGTTTGAGCCCCACAGTGGGTGTGGGTGTAAAAATCACCTAAAAAAAAAAAAAACAAAAAACTCCCTTGATAACACTAGTCATGAGTATCTGTGAAGCAAAATTGGGAGTAAACAGCCAGTATCTTCTTTCTGTGTTTTTTCTTTCTGGGCCAGGTGTTAACAGGTCTGAATCATTAAGGGTGGAATTTTAGGCATGAGTAGAAAATAAATTTTTTGGATGTGGCGACCTTTGCTGGCACTCCTCAGCTCACACCATCGAGACACAAAGCATACTCAGCCTGGTTGAAAGGCCAGTCCTGCCTGGACAGACCCTCGCAAGCCCGAGACACTGACAGGAAGTGGGCTTTAAAAGAACGTCCTGTTGGACTTGAGTATAGCTAGACGTACTGCTGCTATCTTGAAGCAGTCCGAGTAAAAACGGTTTAGGATGATAAAAGAGGATGTGGCTAAAAGAAGGAAGCAACAGAGAACCTTGGGGAATAAGCCTGGGAATCAATTTTGTCTTTCCCTCAATTTCCGAAGCTTAGTGAGAGAAACCACAGCAAGTTCTAAGATAGACCTATGAGAAACCACCAGGTCATTTCTTGGAGCCCTTGTACGTTCCCAGCTATCTCTCCATCCCCAAGTCTACACTCAGTGCAGAACTGCTAAACTCACTTGAAATGGAGAGCTCTAAAGCATTCAGGCTATATCAGCCTTGTGCATAAATCTCAAAGAGCACGAGATTTGTCTTTTATATCTGACTATCTCTCCTTTCTCTCTGTGGTGTTTCCATCTTCCTGTCTCAGTTATAGACCCTTAATCTCTTACAACTTCTCCATTTCCTTCCATGTAAGACTATATTTATCTTAAAAAAGATCTTATATACTAATTCATACTAAAGTATGAATGACTAAAAATAGCTTAGTATACTGCAAGAGTAATTATATTTTCCAAAGTAATCATTTCACTAGTGATAGATTTCATATAATATTTTTAAAAATCTAAGAGATGGAAAAAGGTATACCATGCTAACACCAATCAAAAGAAAACCAGAGTAGCTATAATACTGTCAGACACAGAAAAATTGTCAGGGATAAAGAGGGGCATTACATAATGCTAAAAGAGTAAATTCTTCAAGGAGACATAATAATCCGTAGTGTGTATGTGCCTAACAACAGTGTCAAAATACATGAGACTAAAATGGATAGAACTGCAAGGAGAAATAGATGAATCTACTATCATAGTTGGACACTTCAACGACCATCTGTCAGAAATAGACAGGTCAAGGAGGCAGAAAATCAGTAAGGACAAAGTTGAACTCGATATCACCAATCAACTGAACATAACTGACATCTACCAACTACTTCACTCAAAAACAACAGAAAACATATTCCCCTCAAGGTCACACAGAATATTCACTGAGACAGCCCACATTCTGGCCCATAAACACATCTTAACAAGTGAAAAAAATAGCAACTATACAAAGTAATCTCTCAAAACGTAACTGAATAAGCTAGAAATTAATAAAATAAAGATATTTTAAAATACTTGGAGAATAAGCAATATACTTCTAATTAACACATGGGTCCCGGAAATCTCCAGAGAAACTTTAATATATTTTGAACTAAATGAAAATACAACTTAAAGTATGTCATGAAAGCAGTGCATAAAGGGATACTTAGAGCATTTAGTATAAATATTAGAAAAGAAGGAAGACCTGAAACAAATCATCTAAGCTTCCACCTTAGGAAACTCAAAGAAAAGAGCAAATTAGGACACCTAGGTGGCTCAGTCGGTTAAGCAACTGACCCTTGATCTCAGGGTCGTGAGTTTAAACCCTGTGTTGGGCTCCATGCTGGGCATAGAGCCTACTTAAAAATAAATAAATAAATAACGAACCTAAAGAGCAAGTTAAATCCAAAGTAAGCACAAGAAAAGAAATAACAAAAATTTGAGTAGAAATCAATGAAGTTGAAGACGGAAAATCCATAAAGAAAATCAACAAAACTAAAAGTGGATTCTTTGAAAAGATCAATAAAATGGATAAACCTGTGGCCACACTAACCAAGCAAAATGGAGAGAAGATACAAATTATACCAGAAATGAAAGAGCCCATGTACATTAATAAATACATTATGTAAATACATAATTAAAAACCGTAAATACTGAGCCCATGAACATTAAAAGGATGATAAGGGAATATTATAAATAATTCTATGCTCACAAATTTGATAACTTAGATGAAATGTGTCAATTCCTTGAAAGATACAGATGTTTCTACCAAAACTTACACAGGAAGAAATATATAATCTGAATAGGCTTTTATCTATGAAAGAAATGGAATCAATAATTAATAACTTTTCAAACCTGAAAGCACCAAGCCCAGACTCTTTCTCTGATGACTGCCAACAAACACTAAAGGAAGAAATCATATCGATTACCTACCACCTCTCCTAGAAAACAGAGGCTAAGGGCATACTTCCTAATTCATTCTGAGGGTGGCATTATCCTAATACCAAACCGGACAAAGACACTGCAAGAAAGGAGAACTACAGACCAGTATCTCTCCTGAACATGGATGCAAAAATCCTTCAACACATTATTAGCAAATTGATTCTAACAATGTATAAAACGAACTATACACCACAACCAAGTGGGATTTATCCTGGGAGTACAAGGCTAGTTCAACATGCAAAAATCAGTTAATGTAATTCAGCATATTGACAGACTAAAGAAGAAAAATCATATGATCATATCAATAGAGGCAGAAAAAGTCCGTGACAAAACCCAACATCCATTCATGATAAAAGATATTCATGTCAGATCTTTTATAAAAAATAAGATAAGGGTGCCTGGCTGGCTCAGTATGGGTAGCAAGTGGCTCCTGATCTCTGGGCTGTGAGTTAGAGCCTCGTGTTGGGGGTAGAGATTACTTAAATAAATAACCTTTTTAAAAAATTAATAAGATAGATAATAAATTTTACCTGAATCAAGACTACTCAGAGAGAAAAGATTTGCCTTTCTAGAATTTTAAAACATGTTATAAATGGATAACCACTTATTCAAACCCTAAAATAACCTTTGCCCTGAAGATAGGTTGTGACCAAAACATCTTGCCACTGGGCTAGTGTCTCTTTTCTCTCTGCTGTCTGGGCCCAAGCAGGCAAACATCAGTTTAAAAAAGGGCCATTTGCCCTTTGCTGATGGCACAGTCTAAAGGAAATTATGACCCAGGAACGTCAAGCCTCTGCCCTCCTGACGGAGGCAAGAGGACCCGTGAGGTCTGGGGTGACAGTCGCAAGCTTCTGCAGCTAGAAGTGAACAAAATCACTTCTGTATTTAACCCTGTGCCCCCTTTGACATTCCTCTGGCCAATTGGGTCTTCAAAGCAGAAGGATTTAGAAAATGAGAAGGATTTTTCCAGTGATAAAGGAAGAAAAGAGGAAATCAAGAGCTGTAAACAGGGCAACAAAGAAGCTATGACAGTATCCTTTGTATTTCTCAGTGGCTTTTTACTTCTGGGCATCAGAATAACAAACCCCTTGTGCCAGATGCTCCAAATTCAAGGTCTTTAGCCTCTCCTGCCAGGAAGGGGTGGAAATCATACTCTGGGCTAAAGCATCTGTCACAGTATGGTTCAAGACGCACTCAGAAAACTGACAGATGAAACACGTTTAAAGGCATTTAAAATCCAGACTATTGAGCTAGACGAGACCATAAAAATGGATTTTTTTCCCCATATCCCACTTAATAAATGAGACAACCCCAACCCAGAGAGGTTAAAAGACTGGCCAGAGGACGCGCAGCAAGGGGAGGCAAAAGAGGATGATGGAAAGCAAACAGACCTGGGCTTGATTCCCAAATTTGAAAAAGTCATATCACGAGTCCAAGTCTCTGCTTCTTCATCTGTGAAATGGAGATAAAAAGAATCATTTCAGGGGCGCCTGGGTGGCTCAGTTGGTTAAGCGACTGCCTTCGGCTCAGGTCATGATCCCGGAGGCCCGGGATCGAGTCCCACATCGGGCTCCCTGCTAGGCGGGAAGCCTGCTTCTCCCTCTTTCGCTCCCCCTGCTTGTGTTCCCTCTCTGGCTGTGTTTCTCTCTGTCAAATAAATAAAATCTTTACCCCCCCCAAAAAAAAATCATTTCAGGGACTCCTGGGTGGCTCAGTCTTTAAGCGTCTGCCTTCAGCTCAGGTCACAATCCCTGAGTCCTGGGATCAAGCCCCGCATTGGGCTCCCTGCTCGGCAGGAAGCCTGTTTCTCCCTCTCTCACTTCCCCTGCTTGTGTTCCCTCTCTGGCTGTGTTTCTCTCTGTCAAATAAATAAATAGAAAGGAAGGAAGGAAGGAAGGAAGGAAGGAAGGAAGGAAGGGAGGGAGGGAGGGAGGGAGGGAGGAAGGAAGGAAGGAGAAAGAAAGAAAGAAAGAAAGGGAGAGAGAGAGAGGAAGGAAAGAAAAGAAAAGAAAAAAGAAAGAAAGAAAGAAGAGAAGAAAAAAGAAAGAAAGAAAAAAAAAAGAAAGAATAATTTCATTTCACAGGATGGGTGTGAAACTAAGATAGGAAACCTGCAAAACACCTAGCATAGTTCTTGTTATATCAAAGTACTCATCACTATTTTCCTTGCTTTAGATTTCCAGGGTCAGAGCCAGTACTTGGCGCCTGGGCTCTGGAATCACAGTTCTTTCCTCCCTCCTCTGGTCCAAATGACAGCAACAGGTATTGTCATGCTGGTGTCAGGTCAAGTTGGCAATGGACCAGGTTCCAGGTGAGCTACAGGGGCTCCGTGGTTCTGTTGCCTCCCACATGAGACACTCAGCTGGATTTAGCATCTGTCTCTACCACCAATAAGCTATGCATGAGAATCTAGATCCCCCTATAGTTCAATGTTTCCATCTGAGAACCAGGACAAAGATCTTTAAAGTTTATATTATCTGGCATTTTGGAACCCTTCCCAACTGTTACGCTCAGTGAACTTTCCTTAATCTATATTTATGTCTATATTTGTTGCAAGAATGAGAAGTGTGTGTGTGTGTGTGTGTGTGTGTGTGAGTGTGTGCACGCGCAGATGTATGTCAGACTGGGAATGGGGAAGTGGGTATTGGGAATGGAGGGGGAGGTAGTCCTATTCTAAATGGAAAAATGATCAGGGTCAGTAAAGACTTTGGTCAGCTTGGGTCCTTGTATTTGTAGAGAGAAGGTGGATTCCCGAGCTTGAGAGAGTGGGGTTAGGGATTTGAAAAGAATAGGAAGATAGAGCAGTAGCAATTTAATGAAGAGCATTAGGTTAGTCACCCTATTGCCTCATGGTTTCTCAGATCTGTTTTTTCAGCCTTGACCTCTACCCAGAACTCTAGAATGACACCTGACTGGATTCCTAGGCATCTCAAGTGAACTTGTTCAAAAGCGAACTCTTCATTCTACCCTCTCCCCATTCAAATCTGCTCCTCTTTCAGGCAGCCCTATCCCAGAAAAAGGCACCACAGTTCGCTCGGTTGCTTATGCCAAAGATCTGGAAGTTGTCCTACATCTCTTTCTTCCATCTTCTTTAATTGCTTGTGGACTCGATGTCCCCAAGGCACCCAATCTATCCCCTTCTCTCCATCTCCACTAGTACAACTCCATCCTCTACCCAAGTCCAGGACAGCATTAGTTTTCATTTCACCATTGCGGTATCAGTCCAGCTGGTCTCCCTGATCCCACTCTTGTCCCCTCTTCCCAAACGCACCAGAGTGACCTTTTAAAAACATATACCAGATCCAATTATCCCTCTGCTTAAAGCTTTCCAATGACTGTGCACTGCACTTAGGAAAAATTCCAAATTCCTTCCCTTGAGTCACAAAGTCCTCAGTGACCTGGCCCCAGGCTGTCTTTCTAAGATCTCATACCCACTCTCTGTTTGCTCACTGGGCCCTGGACAAGTTCGCCTTGTTTCTCTTCCTCCAACACGCCAATCTTGGTCCTGCCTTAGGGCCTCTGCCCTAGCCTTGAATGCATTTCCCTCATTTCTTTGCATGGCAGTCTTGTTCAGAACTCAGTTTAATGTCACCATCTCGGATGACCCATTGAAGAAGCCACCCATTCACTATAATGCCACCTTATTTTCATTCTCTGTGTTTTCTTACTGCTTGTTGGTAATTTTATTTATCTCTTTAGTTTCTGTCTTTCCCACTCTATTATAAAGGAAGCTCTAGGAGAGGGCAATAGACCTTATTTACTGCACCTTACTGTTCATACCCTGTTCTGGCACATAATAGGCACTCAACAAATATTAGTTGATTGAATCGAATCAAAGGAATGAACTCAAAACCACCAAAAGTGAACTAAAAAGTCTTGTACCCAGGAAATGTTTATTTTAACTGAATCCCAACACTATCTCACAAGAAGTTGCCAATGTTCAAAAACTCACCAAGTCAACCAGGCAGCAGGAAAGGAATGAGAAGAGAGTGGCAAGTGCAGAAGAATAATCTTCTTCCAAAGGATCTCAATTGGCTGGACATCCAAAGGCATCTCTACCAGGAGACCTCTGAAAATGTAGTTCTCAATATGTTTCTGTAATGTGATCAACTCAAATATCTCTTCCAAGACAGTTAAACTGGGGGCCCCTGGGTGGCTCAGTTGGTTAAGCTTACTCTTGATTTCAGCTCAGGTCATGATCTCCAGGATGTGAGATGGAGCCCCACATCTGGCTCCATGATGGGGGTGGAGTCTGCTTTAAGATTTTCTCGTTTTCTCTCTCCCTCTGCGCCCCCCCCCACCACCCCACAAAAAGACAGTTAAATTGTATTCCAAATGCTCTCTGCTATATAAATGCGGTGGTCTCTCTTGAATGAGGTAATTTCAAATGCGAGTGGCTCTCTAAAGCCAGGGTTTAGCTGGTGTTAAGAAAGATCAGTTATCTAAAGCAAATCCAAACTTTTCCTTTGTTCACTACATGTCACACGCTTTCATACCTTTGCTTGTATTTAGGCTCTGTCTCGCCCCACCTTCATTCTCCACCTACTAAAATCCTATTTTTTCGTATTTAAGGCACAGCTATAATGCTACAGCTTCTGAGAAAGTCTTTGAAAAGCCAATGCTTTTCCAGATTTCATTTCCCTTTTGTATATAAATCTGTTATATTACTTCTTTTATTTGCCTTATTTTAGAGTTACCCTATAAGATTATAAGTTCCTTGAGGGAAGAATCATGTCATTCCTTTTTTTTTATCTCCTCCTAGAAACCATCACAATTATTTATACAGAGGAGGTGTTCAGTGAGTGTTAGTAAAATGAATAAAGGAATTAGAGAGAAAAGTGTCATTCCTGCTCAGGTGGTGGCTAACCACCAAATTAGGACTGAGAACAAAAGACAGGGGTGGGGATCTTAAACTTCTGACAGCATTTACACACATATACATTACCTTCTTTCCTCTTAGCACTGGGAGTCTGAAAAGACAAACCAAAGCATTGCTATGATTCACTCAATTAATACAGACAAGAGGAACAGACTTCCCCTAACAGTTGTCCAAGACACATGATGTCCAGTCTTCCCAAAAGCTGAAGATTAACTGGTAAGATAGCATCTGTCTATCTATACATGAAAATTTTAGGTTAACAAAGGACACGTCTAATTCTACTTTGGTATTTGCTTACAAAGTTGTTCTAGGATGTGATCTCTAAAATACTTAAACTGTTTTAATAGACATCCATTTTAGGTAAATAAGACTGGAGAACTCCTGTTGGGGACATTAAATTTTGATCTACAATAAGGCATCAGCATCAGCACCGCAGGATAGCCACAGAACAGGATTTCCGGGGGTAGTTATATTTGTTTTTGTCTCCAGGGAAATGAATTTAGTCATTTTAACAGGCGAATGACATAGTTCTGAATGATTTTATCTTCTTTGTCTTCTCCACTTTTTCCTTTTTTGTGATCAGCAAGAGAATATTCAATACTCTCCAGAGTCATCCAAAAATAGCCGCAGTGTCCTCCCCACCACCTTCACTTGCCTTGACCTCAACGGCCCTCAGCCAAATCCTCAGTCCCTGTGCTGGAACCCTGTTTCCTCCTTCTGTTTTCTTTCTTTCTCTGTTTTTTTCTTTCCCAGTCTCCCATCGGTTTACTCCTTCTGTCCCTCACTAGTTCCCACCCTCTGATAATTTACTGAGTCTTCTACAAAACCACAGGTAAGAATCTCT
>PITA01028852.1:0-18725 GCA_004023965.1 Spilogale gracilis | reverse complement strand
CTAGAAGCTGGTTCTTTGAAAGAATCAATAAGATCGATAAACCATTGGCCAAACTAATCCAAAAGAAAAGGGAGAAGACCCAAATTAACAAAATCATGAATGAAAGGGGAGAGATCACGACTAACACCAAGGAAATAGAAACAATCATCAAAAATTACTATCAACAATTATATGCCAATATGTTTAACAACCTAGAAGAGATGGATACATTCCTAGACCTATAAACTACCAAGACTGAAACAGGAAGACATTGACAATCTGAATAGACCTATATCTAGTAATGAGATTGAAGCAGTGGATCAAAAACCTCCCCAAAAATAAGAGTCCAGGCCCAGACGGATTCCCTGGGGAATTCTACCAAACATTCAAAGAAGAAATAACACCTATTCTCCCGAAGCTCGTTCAAAAAATAGAAAGGGAAGGAAAACTTCCAGACTCTTTCTATGAAGCCAGCATCACTCTGTTCCCCAAACCAGACAAAGACCCCATCGAAAAGGAGAACTTGAGACCAATATCGCTGATGAATACGGATGCCAAGATTCTCAACAAGATCCATTCTAACAGGATCCAACAATATATTAAAAAGATTATCCACTGTGACCAGGTGTGTTTTATCCCAGGGATGCAGTGGTGGTTCAACACTCACAAAACAATCAACGTGATAGAACAAATCAATAAGGAAGAGAGAAAAACCACATGGTACTCTCAATTGATGCAGAAAAGTCATTCGACAAAATACAACATCCGTTCCTGATCAAAACTCTTCAAAGTATAGGGATAGAGGGAACATTTCTCAACCTCATAAAATCTATCTACAAAAAACCCACAGCGAATATCATCCTCAATGGGGAAAAACTGACAGCCTTTCCTCTGAGATCAGGAACAAGGCAAGGATGCCCACTCTCACCACTGTTCAACACAGTGTTAGAAGTCCTACCCACAGCAATCAGACAACAGAAAGAAATAAAAGGTATTCACCTTGGCAAAGAAGAAGTCAAACTCTCTCTCTTTGCAGATGACATGATACTCTATGTGGAAAACCCAAAAGACTCTACCCCCAAACTACTAGAACTCATACAACAATTCAGTAATGTGGCAGGATACAAAATCAATGCACCGAAATCAGTTGCATTCTTATACACTAACAACAAAAAAATAGAAAGGGAAATCAGAGAATCGATTCTGTTTACTATACCACCAAAAACTATAAGATACTTAGGAATAAACCTAACCAAAGAAGTCAAGGATCTGTACTTGAGGAACTACAGAACACTCATGAAAGAAATTGAAGAAGACACAAAAAGATGGAAGAGCATTCCATGCTCATAGATCAGAAGAATAAACATTGTCAAAATGTCTATACTGCCCAGAGCAATCTATGCTGTCAAAGCCATTCCGATCAAAATTCCACCAACATTCTTCAAAACGTTGGAACCAATGATCCTAAAATTTATATGGAACCAAAGAAGACCCTGAATCGCTAAGGAATTGCTGAAGAAGAAAAGCAAAGCTGGGGCATCTCCTTACCTGACTTCAGGCTTTATTACAAAGCTGTGATTACCAAGACAGCATGGTACTGACACAAAAACAGAGAAATAAACCAATGGAACAGAGTGGAGAGCCCACATATGGACCCACAAATCTATGGGCAAATCATCTTTTACAAAGCAGGAAAAAACATCCAGTGGGAAAAAAGACAGTCTCTTCAATAAATGGTGCTGGGAAAATTGGACAGCTATGTATAGAAGAATGAAACTAGACCATTCTCTTACAACACACACAAAGGCAAACTCGAAATGGATGAAACACCTCAACGTGAGGCAGGAATACATCAAAATCCTGGAAGAGAACATAGATAGTAACTTCTTTGACATCGGCCACAACAACTTCTTTCAAGACACGTCTCCAAAGGCAAAGGAGACAAAAGGGAAAATGAACTTCTGGGACTTCATCAAAATAAAAAGCTTCTGTACAGCAAAGGAAACAGTCAACAAAACACAGAGGCAACCCACAGAATGGGAGAAGATATTTGCAAATGACACTCCAGACAAAGGGCTGGTATCTAAGATCTATAAAGAACTACTCAAACTCAGCACCCAAAAAGAAGATGAACACATCAAAAAATCGGCAAGAGACATGAAGAGGCACTACTCCATAGAAGATATACAAACGGCTAACAGACACATGAAAAAATGTTCAGTATCACTAGCTACCAGGGAAATTCAAATCAAAACCACACTGAGATATCACCTTACACCAGTCAGAATGGCCATAATTAAAAGACAGAACACAACAAGTGTTGGAGAGGCTGCAGAGAAAGGGGAACTCTCTTACATTGTTGGTGGGAATGCAAGTTGGTGGAGCCACTTTGGAAAACAGTGTGGAGATTCCTTAAAAAATTGAAAATAGAGCTACCCTATAACCCTGCAATTGCACTACTGCATATTTACCCCAAAGATACAGATGTAGTGAAAAGAAGGGCCATATGTACCTCAATGTTCATTGGAGCATGGCCACAAACGCCAAACTTTGGAAAGAGCCAAGGTGCCCTTCAATGGATGAATGGATAAAGAAGATGTGGTACATATACACAAAGAAATACTATGCCTCCATCAGAAAGGATGAATACCTAACTTTTGTAGCAACATGGACTGGATTGGAAGAGATTATGCTGAGTGAAATAAACCAAGTAGAAAAAGTCAAGTGTCACATGGTTTCACTTACTTGTGGTGCATACGGAGTAATATAGAGGACAGTAGGAGAAGGTAGGGCAATGGGAAGTAGGATAAATCGGGCATAGAAATAAAACATAAGAGACTATGGACTTAGAAAGAAATTAAGGGTCTTAGAGGGGAGGGGTGTGGGGGAATTGGAGAGCCTGGTGGTGGGTACTGATGGCACGTATTACATGGAGCACTGGACGTGGGGTATAAACAATGAAGCTTCGAACACTCAAAATAAATAAACAAACAAACAAATAAATAAATAAATAAATGAAATTCCAAATATGAGTAAGCTAAAAAAAAGATTGAATAGAGTGAAAAAGGACTAAAATGAAGCATGTATCTATTAAATGTAGATGTAAAAAATAAAAGTTAAAAAGTGACAAATACATAAGTTGGTAATATAAGAAATTAACTGAAATGGGAAATACATAGAAAAAAAAAGAAATGGAAAATTTTTAGACTGAGAGGTAACAGAATTGTGAGAAACCCTTAAGCTCAATACACTACTTTCTGCTTGTGCTGGAGTTTTACAGTCCTATAGGATCTAGTTTGCATCTGTTCTTCCAGATTGTCTTCTGGGGAGGAACCTGCTGTGCTGTTACTCAGGTGTCTTTGGGCAGAGTTGCACCGTCCCTTGTCATGGGGCTGGGCTCAGTGTAAGCTGGTCCTCTGTGTGGCTTTTGTTCCCTGGAGTCTTTCTGTGCCTCTTTAGAGGATCAGAATAAAAATGGCCATGCCCTGATCTCTAGCCCTGAGCCAGAAGATCGAGGTTTCCTCTCTTCAATAAACCCTCTGGGACAAACAGTATTCACCCTTGTGTGTGCCAAACTCTGCAGTCTCTTGTGGTGTGTGCCCACTGCAATCCTCCCAGGGGGAGTCTGTGGAATCTGCATGCATCATCGTCTTTTGTGTGCCTGGGATTGAGAACGATTGTGGGTGTACCCTACTTTACTGCTCCTGAGTCACAGCTGGGTGTCACCCTACTGTCCTCTCCAGGGCCCCTGTCACCCTGAGAGCTGTTACCTGGTCATGGAAGCAGCCATTTTGCCCCTCCTGGGGGATGGCAAACAGTCAATGCATTCCAGTCCTTTTCGGGGTGCTCAGGCAGAGTGGTCACTCAAGTGGCCAGTCTCTGGGTTTATGACAACCAGAGCCGAGAAACCCCTCTTGGGCTTGCTGACCCTAACCAGTTTCCCCAATGCACTATTTGGGTACTCTGCTGGTTCAGGCACACCCCTCCTACCCCCGCCATTCATTCTGTGTCTCCTGGGATCCTGAAACCACAATGAACCACCTAGAATTCTGTTCTTTTCATCCCCTGAACCCTTTTCAGAAAGGAATGTTTCTCACTGGAGCATATTTCTAAGTGTTCTGATTTTGCACTCTGAGGTTATATCACTTTCCAATAGTTGGCTTATGGAAGCTTTCTCCCCCCTCCATTTACCTTTCACTATTTCCCCCACAGATTCACATCTCTGCACCATCTAGCTTGCAAAAAGGAGTCACTTTTCTACTTGTAGAGTTCCAGATATATTTTTTTATACCTCAGGCTGAATTCATGGGTGTTCAGAATGGTTTGATAAATATCCAGCTAAAGTTAAGGGGCCAGATGAAACGAGGTTCCCTACTCTTTCACCATCTAGCCTCTCTCCCCTGAGATAAAATACCTTTACACAGATTCTTTCATCACAGCTCTGAAAGATAGGAATTTCCCCATGTTCTCAAATAGGGAAGTAGAAGTTCAGAAAGATGAATACCTCTTCTAGGGTTATACCACAGATAAATGACAGAGCCAGAATATGGTCTCACATTTATTACAAAGACTCCTTCACCGTACTCCCTGTTTCTCTACTGCAGTTCCAGTCCAAAATCATCCTAACTCCTTCCATGGTAACTGCTCCTGAACAAGCTTTGCCCTGATTCTTCTTTCTGCTTTGGTCTCAAATGATTCTCTCCCCTGGTTTCCAGACCCTGTGTCATTTCTCTCTTTGATCTTACTTTCTTTTGGGAAAACACCAGAATTTTGCATGACAACTGATGTCCTCCCCATGAGACAGATAGAGGTTAAAATAGGATGGTGAAAACTAAGCTCTGTTTTCTGAGCTTTCACCTTGATTAAGAAAAATATAAAAGTGGCAAAATACCATATTCAGCAATTTAAAAAAACAGGAAAACATTACATGCATAAAGTTTTTTAAAAGCTGAAAAACACAACGAACTGGCTTTATGTATTCTAGTCTTCTGTCTCCACATATGGAGAACATTTGCACAGTCGGGGATTTTATTAAATTGGTAATATAAATAAAACATCTCATGTGAATGCAGACTGTACACATAAAGAGAATTTTCACCCCTTCTCAGGCCATGGGTGGGAATTCCCATATTGAGTAATAAGCAACTAAGATTTAAAATTTAAAACATGACATGTTTCACTAGCTAAGATTCAAAGAGTTTGTATATATAGGAATATAGTTTCACATTTGCACCTATATAAATATAGTACAGGTTCCTATTGTAAAGGATCCTCCTAAAAATGTACTAGGTTGGTTCATTTCCTTCACAAGATCTACATATAAGTAACGCAGCTGCAAACATAGATGCTATTATTTTACATTGAAGTCAGGGTCATATTAAGGTCCTCTTGGAGGTGTTCACAGAAAGGGTAAAGAATCATTTGGGGGGAGTTCAAGTTTTAGATAGTTTGTCCAAATACCTTCATGGGTCTTTCCAATCAGAAAATTTTACTGGGAAACAACACTAAGATCTTAAATCTGCATATGTGATACTGAGTGGCAAACAACGGTTTCAATCTTCAGACATTCCTATCAGTTTTAGCTATGGTTCATAAATAACTATATAGTTACATCACACATAGGGTACATGTATTTTAGGCTTAATTTCTATCCATGATTTTTTTTTTCTATCCAAGTTCTTTAGAGGGATATAATGCTTATTATTCTAAGACAAGGCATCTCAGATTTGTTTAAGGGGCAGAGATCCAGATTACAATCTTATTTGCAGAACACCATGTTCTTTGAAATATATTTTTAAAAAACAAGTATAGTTTTATTTCATCTATACATTTTTAAATATTTTACTAGCAAAAAGAAATCCATCTTGTATTATTTGTACAGCATATAAACTCACAACTACCAGCTTATGTATCATTTTTTTTTAAATATTTTATTTATTTGACAGAGAGAAACACACCCAGAGAGGGAACACAAGCAGGGGGAATGAGAGAGGGAGAAGCAGGCTTCCTGCCTAGCAGGGAGCCCCATGTGGGACTCGATCCCGGATCTCCGGGATCATGACCTGAGCCGAAGGCAGTTGCTTAACCAGCTGAGCCACCCAGGCGCCCCCAGCTTATGTATCTTAAAACAAAAGAAAACACCCAAAAAACTGAACCAAGAACAAATGATTGGTTTTGAGTTTTCCCTTGAATATGAATTTGCAACTTCATTTTCTTCTGTTATCTACTGGCAAACTTTAGCAGAAAAGTGTCTGGAGCCAAAGACATGTAAAAAATTATTGGAGAACAATTTGAATTGAGAAAATGCTATCTATTAACTATTTTTCTCTGCAAGCAGAATAAAGGCAATCACTATTCAACATTACAATCAAATAAATGCTTTTTTCCCCCTCTACAGCTTATGGAATACTAATACCCCATAGAAACATCATGTGAGAAGCACTGAATTAAAAGAGCATGCAAGAGAGTTATTAGAAGTCTGAATATGAGCCCCACCAATAGTTTTAGGCACAAATATAAGTCTAAATGAAACCCAGCTAAGCTCAAAGTGGAAACACACCAGGCAAGAGGGAAAGGCTCCTTTTCTTTCTTTCTGGTTATTGCACACATAACAAATTTGATCAGTGGTATCTGATGGTGATAGGTGGCAATGAGAGGTACAGTTCACCAAAAGTAAATTAGTTATTCTTGAAAAATCCCACAATACTATTTACATACATAAAGCTGCTTTCATTATTCTGATAACTTAAGTTGGGAAATTAAATTTAAGGTGGTTGGCAGTTTTCTTTCTCATGTGCAAATGAGAGCAGAAGAAAATTTCTAAGAATACTAAGTACCCTGAGATTTGAGTTATATGTTTTGCAAGAGGACACTTTTAACCTTCACCAGCAACAGAAAATAAGCCACTGGGGTGGATAATACCTGAAATTTTACAATGTCATTTGTTTTGAGACCCTGTATGTTAGAAAGAGGTGAGAAACCAGACCTCTGAGATGGAATGAGAAAATTCATGTAGTGTTAGGAAACGGAACTCAGGTCTTTGGCTACATGTAGATTAGTCTGCAGTAGAAGACAGACAAGCTGGACATTTTTATGAAATGCTTAAAACATCGTCTAGCTTAGTTTTGTTCCATTAGTTTTGTTGTTCTTTGTTCACATTTGTTTCACCCTTATTTTTTTGAATAAATCCTCTTACAATTCAGAGTCTGCCATAATCAATAGTGAATACTCCTCCTATTGCTCTTATCAGCTATTTATCATGTTTCCTATTTGTGTTAGGTAGTTTATGTATGTTACCTCATTTCATCCTTTTAAGGACGCATTATTATCTGCCTTTCACAGATTAGCAAATTGATGCCTCTAGCAGTTAGGTGGTTGCCTAGAGTAACACAGCTATGAAGTAGCAGAACCAGGACCAGAGTTTAAGTCTCTCTCATTTCAGGATTACTTCCTTCATCATTACACCACACCATTCCCTGAAAAATACTGAGCATCACTACTTAGTAATTGGACAGATACCCTACAATAATACAAACAGGTGTCAGATATGTTCCTTGACCTTCTGGAATTTACTGTTTTTATGGGACAGTAATATCTGAAATTGAAAAAATACAGTACATGACAGAATGTAAAAAATCAAAGTTTTGTTAAGAGCTGTAAGAACTTGGCAATGAATAAATACTTTTGTTGTTCTGGTTAGGCAAGACTTCATAGAGGGGGTGAGATAAGGTGGACCTCTAAGGATAGTTAGGATTTCAAAAGACAGAGAATAAGAAGAATGGCATTTATTCTTTTATTTTTTTAAAAGATGTTATTTGAGAGAGAGAGAGAGAGAGAGAGAGAGAGAGAGAGAGAGAGCATGAGTGGGGGAGAAACAGAGGGAGAAGCAGACTCCCTGTTGAGCAGGGTGCCCATCTGGCGCTCTATCCCAGGACCCTGAGTTCATGACCTGAGCCGAAGGCAAACACGTAACCAATTGAGCTACCCAGGCACCCATTATTGTTTTGTTTTGCTTTTTCTAAGTTAATTTTCTCAACCCCTTTAAAGAACTATCTGTTGGCTTTTGATCTTTATTATAGGATTATTTGTCTATTTTCTCTTTATTATACCTTTTTTTTTTTACTGTCTGTGGATTCAGTTTGTTGCTATTCTTTGGGTGAATACTTGAGATGGATGCTTAAATAATTGCTTTGCAGCCTATTTTTATTTTCTAATATAAGCAGTTGAAGCTATATATTTCCCACTAAGCAGAGCTTAAAGCTATTTCATAAATTTACTATGTAGTGTATTTTTTAAAGAGTGTATGTATGTATGTTTGTATGTAAGTATGTATGTATGTATGTATGTATGTATGTATGTATGTATGTATGTATTTGACAGAGAGAGGGAGAGAGAGCATTCACAAGCCAGGAGAGCAGTAGGCAGAGGGACAGAGAGAAGTAGGCTCCCTGCTGAGCAAAGAGCCTGTTGTGAGGCTTGATTCCAGGACTCCAGGATCATGACCTGAGCTGAAGGCAGATGCTTAACCAACTGAGCCACTCAGGTGCCCCTATTATGTAGTGTTTTCACTACCATTTATTTCAGTGTATTTTAAAAATTTAAAATAACAAAATTTAAAATTTAGGGTTTTTTAAAAATAACTATTGCTTGGGCGCCTGGGTGGCTCAGTGGGTTAAAGCCTCTGCTCTCGGGGAGCCTGCTTCCTCCTCTCTCTCTGCCTGCCTCTCTGCCTCCTTGTGATCTCTCTCTGTCAAATAAATAAATAAAGTTTTTTAAAAAAATAACTATTGCTTAATTTCCAAACATATGACAATTTTCTAGTTATTTTTTGTTAGTGATTTTAGCCAAATTTCTTTGTGGTCAGAGAACAAATTCTGAATATTTTAAGTCCCAAATTTGTTGAGTTTACTTCATGGCCAGCATAAGGTCTATTTTTGTAAAATTTTCATGTATTTTGGAAAGGAGTGTCTCTAATTTTTTTGAGTATAGTCTTTAATAGGTCTCAGTTTAATTATAATAATTGTTACTCACATAATTTATATCCTTACTGATTTTTCCTAAGTATTTTCAAAATTACAGAGAGTAATATCAAAATTTATCATTTTGATTGCAGGTTTTGCCTATATTTTACACTCCCACCAACAGTGCATGAGGGCTCCCTTTTCTCCACACCCTCATCAACCCCTATTATCTTGTCTTCTTCATAAAAGCCATCCTAACAGGTGTGAAGTGATATCTCACTGTGGTTTTTATTCCATTTGTCTAATGATTAGTGATGTGGAGCAACTCTTCATGTGCCTGTTAGCTGTTGGTATGTCTTTTTTGGGAAAATATCTATTCACGTTCTTTGCCCATTTTTGGATTATTTGGGATTTCTTTGCTATGGCATTGTATAAATTCCTTCTTTGTGTTATTTCTGTGTGTGTTTAGGGACCTGTCTTATTTCCTCATATTTATGAATATTCTTGATTGAGTACCAAAAACAGTTTATGAAAAAATTATGAGCTATAACTTAGGTCTAAAGTGACATTATAGGGAGGGAAAAAAATGAAACAAGATGGGATCGGGGAGGGAGACAAACCATAAGAGACTGTTAATTTCATGAAACAAACTGAAGGTTGCTGGGGGGTTGAGGGAGAGGGATAGGGTTGCTGGGTCATGGAAAAAATTTAAATAAATAAATAAATAAATAAATAAATAAATAAACTTTAAAACTCAAAAAAAAAGTGACATTATATACCTTCAGAATATATACGTTATTAGTTGGCTAAGGACACTGGGAAGTTCATATTAGCTTAATTCAACCAGGGATAAAAATAACTTAAAGCTGGGTTTCAGTTTCTGTGAAGGCCAATTCATTTACGGGTTACCCTTACTGCTAGGGTATGACTTTTAGGGTTCTAACCCAAAGCCCAGAGAGAGGTGTTACCAGGGCTTCCTTCTTTGTTGAAACTTGAACTCCAACATTTGTCCTCTAAGACTTCAAATCTATAAAATTTCTGTTCATCATATCAAGCAACTCTTCCTAAAATAACCTGAAAAATTTAGGATAAATCTGACAGTGAAGATGGGTTATCCTTTGGGTCTTTTTTTCTTGGATCTTGGGAATCAGGATAGTTGAATGCTTTGATAGCTTTCTGGTATCTTTAGTTCTGCTAGACTTTCCCAGCTTTTCTAGATGTTTTTAGCAGGAGAGTTAGTACAAATTCCTGGACAGCTATTACTAAAAACTTATTGTTTAAACAAAATATTTGTATGTCTTTTGGCTTCACTGTTTACTATACTGGTGTCTTCAGTCAATAATAATAATAATAAATACTCCTTTTAGCACTCCTTTTAGTACTGGGCTTAGACAAATGAGCTAATCTTATAGCCTATAAGTTATATGACAAATTCCTTCCTTCCTTCCTTTCTTCCTTTCTTCCTTTCTTCCTTCCTTATTTCCTTATTTCCTTCCTTCCTTCCTTCCTTCCTTCCTTCCTTCCTTCCTTCCTTCCTTCCTTCCTTCCTTCCCTCCCTCCCTCCCTCCCTCCCTCTCAACCAAAGATCTCTGGGTACAGAAAAAGCTACACTTCTTTCACTTCCTTCTGCTCACTTTCATTAAATCCACTGTGATGGGGCACCTGGGTGGCTCAGTTAGTTAAGTGTCTATCTTAGGCTCAGGTCCTGATCCCACAGTCTTTGGATTAAATCCTGCTGTCAGTCATCCTGCTCAGCAGGGAAGACTGCCTCTCCCTCTCCATCTGCCTCTCTCCTCCACTCACAATCTCACTCACTCACTCTCTATAATAAATAAATAAAATCTTTGAAAAAAATCCACTGTGATATGATTTGCTCCTTCATGAACAGAGCATACTTGCTGTTAGGGATCACAACGATGTTCTAGTACATTCATCAAAAGGCTTCAATCCTCTGTCTCCTCTCTGGAACTTTTGACATGATTGACCATTATGTTTGAAATGTCTTTCTTTGTTTCTGTAAAATACCATTCTCTCCTGTCTTCCTTCTATCTAAATTGTTGCTCAACTTCCCTTCCTCTTCTTTTTCTCCAAGTTTGGAGGATCCTCTTGTGTCAGTCCTTGGCCCTTCCTTTGTTTTGTTTTGTTTTGTTTTGTTTTGTTTTGTTTTGTTTTCTCCCTTTTCTATTGCCTTCAGCCATTTCACTCTCTTTTCCATACCTGCAACCATTACATCTTTATGACTGTAAAATCCCTAGTGTATAAACTCTAATTCAGCAATTCCAACTGTCTATTGCAAGTCTCAGATTTTTCCAACCCTAAGCAGCTGCCCCTAATTATTAGGAACCTCTCTGATAGAAATAGAGCTCAGCTCAGCCCTAGAATTAATGAGAATTCAGGCTGACAAGAAGTATCAGCTATACTCCCTGTGAACAAACGGGATCTAGAAATAATGTAATCTTTTGACTTCACATGGCTGATGTTAGAGTGCTTTAAAACGAACAGAGCCCTAAACTGGTTGATACCATAATATTTTATTCTTTCACTGAAAAAGTATAAAGTCCTACCCAGGGAACTCTTTAGCTAGCCCTTCCGCCTACGTCTGTAATGTCCAACTTTTCTGCCAGTTCACCAAGGGCTGGAATGGGGAGTATCCTTTTCAAAATTCAATTTTGTACCCTAGGAAATTGTTAACTAGCAGTGGGATGGAACTGGTTTAAATAAACACCAAGAGCCAAAATAAATCCTTTCCCTTGTGGCTCAATATTACTGTCAATTTGTCTCTTGAAATTGGAAGGTTTGGCCTTGAAAATTGTCCCTGATGACAGTCTTCACTTACTTCATGAGTCATCATGGTCCATGCTATGTGGATCACCTTTGGTACACGGCACCTCCCTGATTTGGATGAGTTTGATGCACTCTGATCTAAGATTATCCATCCAAGGAGAATATCTTTGGTGTTCAGAACTTCATAAACTCTACCATCACTGATTATGTATCATACTTTGGTTAGTCCTTCACCCAAGCCTTTCCTCTACTTGCACAGTGTTAGGACATTTATAATTAAGCTTGTTAAACCAGAACCTCCCTGTAACATATGCTCTTGTGTTTACTGTTTCTTCTCCTAGTATCATGTTCTCCCAGACATTCAACTCCCAAATCACTTCATCTTTCACAAATCTTTCTCCTTAACTATTTGCCAATTAATTTTATTCTATATCTATGACAATTCTCATCTATTCCTCCATTATGTAACTAAAACAAAATATTCTATTTTATTTCTGTTATTTTCAATTACCCAAACAATGCTCTAACCAAATTAACCAATGTAGTATTTCTCTTTTTTCTTTTTTTGTTGTTTAAATTATTTTATTTTTCCAGTGTTCCAAGATTCATTGTGTATGTCCCACACTCAGTGCTCCATGCAATAAGTGCCCTCAGTACCCACCATAAGGCTCTCCCATTCCCCCACACCCTTCCCTCCAAGACCCTCAGTTTGTTTCTGAGTCCAAAGTTTCTCATGTTTTGTTTCTCTCCCCAAATTACCCTACTTCCCATTTCCGTTACTTCTCCTACTGTCCTCTATATTACCCCTTCTGCACCAAAGTAAGTGAAACCATGTGGTACTTGACTTTCTCTACTTGGCTTATTTCACTCAGCATAATTTCTTCCAATCCGATCCATGTTGCTACAAAAGTTGGATATTCATCCTTTCTGATGGAGGTGTAGTATTCCATTGTATATATGTACCATATCTTCTTTATCCATTCATCTGTTGAAGGGCACCTTGGCTCTTTCCACAGTTTGGCGATTGTGGCCATTGCTGCTATGAACATTGGGGTACATATGGCCCTTCTTTTCACTACATCTGTATCTTTGGGGTAAATGCCCAGTAGTGTAATTGCAGGGTCATAGGGTAGCTCTATTTTCAATTTTTTAAGGAATCTCCACAGCTTTCCAAAGCAGCTACACCAACTTGCATTCCCACCAACAGTGTAAGAGGTTCCCCTTTCTCTGCAGCCTCTCCAACACTTGTTATTTCCTGACTTGTTAATTTTGGCCATTCTGACTGGTGTAAGGTGGTATCTCAGTGTGGTTTTGATTTGCATTTCCCTGATAGCTAGTGATGTTCAACATTTGTTCCTGTGTCTGTTAGCCATTTGTATGTCTTCTATGGAGAAGCGCCTCCTCATGTCTCCTGCCCATTTTTTGATGTGATCATCTTCTTTTTGGATGTTGAGTTTGAGTAGTTCTTTATAGATCTTGGATATCACCCCTTTGTCTGTAGTGTCATTTGCAAATATCCTCTCCCGTTCTGTGGGTTGCCTCTTTATTTTGTTGATTGTTTTATTTGCTGTGCAGAAGCTTTTTATCTTGATGAAGTCCCAAAAGTTCATTTCTGCTTTTGTCTCCTTTGCCTTTGGAGATGCGTCTTGAAAGAAGTTGCTGTGGCCTATGTCAAAGAGGTTACTGCCTATGTTCTCTTCCAGGATTTTGATGGAATCCTGCCTCACATAGAGGTGTTTCATTGTTTTCGAGTTTTGTGTGTGGCATAAGAGAATGGTCTAGTTTCATTCTTATATATGTAGTTGTCCAATTTTCCGAGCACCATTTATTGAAGAGACTGTCTTTTTTCCAGTGGATATTTTTTCCTGCTTTTTCGAAGATGATCTGACCATAGATTTGTGGGTCCATATCTGGGCTCTGTTCCATTGGTCTATTTGTCTATTTTGAACCAGTACCATGGTGTCTTGGTGATCACAGCTTTGTAATGAAGCCTGAAAACAGTAACATGATGCCCCCAACTTTGTTTTTCTTCTTCAACAATTTCTTAGTGATTTGGGGTCTTTTTTGGTTCCATATAAATTTCAGGATTGTTTGTTCCAACGCTTTGAAGAATGTTGGTGGAATTATGATCGGGATGGCATTGAAAGTATAGAATGCTCTGGGCAGTATAGACATTTTAACAGTGTTTATTCTTCTGATCCATGAGCATGGAATGCTCTTCCATCTTTTTGTGTCTTCTTCAATTTCTTTCAGGAGTGTGCTCTAGTTCCTTGAGTACAGATCCTTAACTTCTTTGGTTAGGTTTCTTCCTAAGTATTTTATAGTATTTGGTGCTACAGTAAATGGAATCAATTATCTGATTTCCCTTTCTATATTTTCATTGTTAGTGTATAAGAATGCAACTGATTTCTGTGCATTGATTTTGTATCCTGCCACATTACCAAATCGTTGTATGAGTTCTAGTAGTTTGGGGGTAGAGTCTTTGGGGTTTTCCACATAGAGTATCATGTCATCTGCAAAGAGAGAGAGCTTGACTTCTTCTTTGCCAAGCTGAATACCTTTTATTTCTTTCTGTTGTCTGATTGCTGTGGGTAGGACTTCTAACACTGTGTTGAACAACAATGGTGAGAGTGGGCATCCTTGCCTTGTTCCTGATCTCAGAGGGAAGGCTGTCAGTTTTTCCCCATTGAAAATAATATTCACTGTGGGTTTTTCATAGATAGATTTTATGAGGTTGAGGAATGTTCCCTCTATCCCTATACTTTGAAGAGTTTTAATCAAGAACGGATGTTGTATTTTGCCAAATGCCTTTTCTGCATCAATTGAGAGTACCATGTGGTTCTTCTCTCTTCTCTTATTGATTTGTTCTATCATGTTGATTGATTTACAAGTGTTGAACCATGCTTGCATCCCTGGGATAAATCCCACCTGGTTGTGGTGGATAATCTTTTTAATGTACTGTTGGATCCTGTTAGCAAGGATCTTGTTAAGAATCTTGGCATCGGCGGGCGCCTGGGTGGCTCAGTTGGTTAAGCAACTGCCTTCGGCTCAGGTCATGAACCCAGAGACCCGGGATCGAGTCCCACATCGGGCTCCCTGCTCGGCGAGAAGCCTGCTTCTCCCTCTCTCACTCCCCCTGCTTGTGTTCCCTCTCTGGCTGTGTTTCTCTCTGTCAAATAAATAAAACATTAAAAAAAAAAAAAGAATCTTGGCATCCATATTCATCAGAGATATTGCACTTAAGTTCTCCTTTTTGATAGGGTCTTTGTCTGGTTTGGGGATTAGAATAATGCTGGCTTCATAGAAAGAGTCTGGAAGTGTTCCTTCTGTTTCTATTTTTTGAAACAGTTTTAGGAGAATAGGTGTTATTTCTTCTTTGACTATTTGGTAGAATTCCCCAGGGGATCCATCAGGTTCTGGGCTCTTGTTTTTGGGTGGTCTTTGATCACTGCTTCAATCTCATTACAGATATTGGGGTATTCAGATTGTCAATTTCTTCCTGTTTCAGTCTTGGGAGTTTATGGGTTTCCAGGAATGCATCCATATCTTCTAGGTTGTCAAACTTATTGGCATATAACTGTTGATAGTGATTTCTGATGATTGCTTCTATTTCCTTGGTGTTAGTCGTGATCTCTCCCCTTTCATTCATAATTTTATTAATTTGTGTCTTCTCCCATTGCTTTTGGATTAGTTTGGCCAACAGTTTGTTGATCTTATTAATTCTTTCAAAGAACCAGCCTCTCCTTTCATTGATGTGTTCTACTGTATCTCTAGTTTCTGATTCATTAATCTCTGCTCTAATCTTAATTATTTCCCCTCTTGTGTGGGGTGTTGGTTTAATTTGTTGTTGATTTTCCAGTTCTTTAAGGTGTAGTGAGAGTTGGTTTATTGAGGATTTTTCAATTTTTTTGAGTGAGGCTTGGATGTCCATGATATTTACCCCTTAAGACTGCCTTTGCTATATCCCAGAGGTTTTGGATTGATGTATCTTCATACTCATTGATTTCCATTAAGTGTTTATATTCTTTGATTTCCTGGTTGACCCAAAGATTCTTGGGCAGGATAATCTTTAACTTCCAAGTTTATTATTTTCTTCTGAAATTTTTGTTGTGGTTGAGTTCCAGTTTCACAGCATTGTGGTCAGAGAATATGCAGGGAATAATCTCAATCTTCTGGTATCAGTTCAGCCCTGATTTGTGACCTAGTATGTTCCATGTGCACTGAGAAGAATGAGTATTCTGCTGTTTTAGGGCCAAATGTTCTGAATATATCTATGAGATCCATTTGGTCCAATGTGTCATCTTAACACACCCTGAGAGTGGTGTGTTAAGATCTCGTACAATTAATGTGTTCATATCAATATGACTCTTTATTTTGCTTAACAGTTGGCTTATGTAGTTGGCTGCTCCCATGTTGGGGGCATAAATATTTATAATTATTAGATCTTCTTGGTGTATAGACCCTTTGAGAATGATGTAGTGTCCTTCTGTGTCTCTGACTACAGTCTTTGGATTAAAATCCAATTTGTCTGATATGAGGATCGCTACCCCTGCTTTCTTTTGGGGTCCATTGGCATGAAAGATGGTCCTCCATCCCCTCACTTTCAATATGGAAGTGTCTTTAGATTCAAAATGTGTCTCTTATAAACAGCATATGGACGGGTCCTGTCATTTTATCCAGTCTGCAACCCTGTGCCTTTTTATTGGAGCATTTAGGCCATTCACATTGAGAGTGATTATTGATAGGCATGTTTTTATTGACATCATGTTGCCTGTGAAGTTCATGTTTCTATAGATTACCTCTGTAAATTTCTGTTCTATGTCACTCTTGGGTTAGTTTCTCTTTTATAGAACTCCCTCCCCCCCTTAATATTTCCTGTAGTGCTTGCTTGGTGGTCGCATAATATTTAAGACCTTGGCTGTCCTGGAAACTCCTTATCTCTCCTTCCATTTTGAAATTCAACCTTGCTGGGTACATTATCCTTGGTGGCCTTTTTTTTCATGTAATTTCCTGAATATGTCTTGCCAGCCCTTTCTGGCTTGCCAGGTTTCTGTGGATAGGTCTGACATTATTTTGATGGTCCTCCCTCTATACGTACAGGATCGCTTCCCCCTAGCTGCCCTTAAGACATTTTCTTTGAATTTATGATCCATGAATTTCACAATTCTGTGCCTGTAGGGTTTTTTTTTTGCCTCATTGATCTTGGGGATATTTCCTTTCTGCTTCTAGGACATGAACACTTGTTTCATTCCCCAGATTAGGGAAATTTTCATCTATGATTTGTTCAACTATATCTTCTAGGCTTCTCTCTCTCTCAACTCCTTCGGGGATTCCAATAATTCTGACATTGGTATGTTTCATGGCATCATTTATTTCCTTAATTCTATTTTCATGGGGTTTTAGCTGTTTGTTCCAAGACTTCTCTTTCCCCTCCTTCTTAATCCATCTGTCCTCTAAATCACTGATAGGATCCTCAGCTTCACTTACTCTAGCCGTTAGCATATTTAAATTAGCTTGCATCTCATTAATAGGCTTTCTAACCTCGGCTTTCACTTCTGTCATTAGAGCTTCTATCTTCAGACTAATGTTCTTTTCCAAGTTAGCCATTGTTTGGATTATTGCTACACTGAATTCTATTTCTGTCATATTGTTTATGTTCATTTACAGTAATTCTGTGACCGGGGTTGCTGTCTCTGGGTTTTTCTTCTGTTGTTTGTTCCTCCTCCGAGTCATTTGGTGAGGAGTGGTTGAGGGGACGTATAGCTGAATATATCAACCACTATACAGGTAAATCGTTCGCTGGAAGGTTTCGAAGCAACCTGAAGTCACCACCAAAAAAGAAGAAGAAAGAAAAAAAAGAGAGAAAAAGAGAAAGGAAGGAAGAAAAAAACCTAGCCAGAGTGGGCCCCAATGGTAGGATTTATATGGTGCAAAACTACAACAGTGTAAAGAAAAAGACCATCAAGAGTAACAGAAAGTTGAAGAGATCAAAAAGCTAAGCCCAACCCAAATGACCCCCCAAGACCAGTATTTATATATTACAAAGGCAAAAACAATTACACAGAAATACTGACAGACTAGCGCAGCAAGGTGAGTGCAAACACTCCTTGTGGGCAAGGAAAGTACTTCAGATCCTCCTGTGTTTGTCTTATTATTGTTAGAGGAGTCCACTTTCTAAAGATATAGGGAGATTAGAACTGATTTGTATATAGAGGTAGTATTGAATAGGAATGCAGGATTACCTTGAAGCTTATAGCTGTATGTATATTTAAAAGAAAGAAGAATAAAGGAAAGAAGATAGAAGAAGGGAAAAAAACAGAACAAACAAACAAGAGAAGCAACAACAGCAGCAGCAACAGAATACACAGGTATGTGTTTGAAAAAATTTCAAGGTAAATGTTATTATGGAGTGTTGTATTACGTATCATGTTGTAATAAGAAATGGGTTAAAAAATGAAAGAACAAAGACCGTGAGAATGAATTTTTAAATTTAAAGTGAAAACTTTACTGAAAACCTTCTCTGCATTAGTGCCTTTTGCTGAGTAGTCACATGGGACACAAATATCTTTATCCTCTGGCTTATGCTGAGAAATCCATCCAAATTCCCTTTCCCTAGGAATCATCATGGATCTCCAAATCTGGTTCTCTTCAAGACGTTGACCCTCTAGCCAACAGTAGTCATTGCCCAGGAGAAATCAAAGAGCTATTTTTCAGAAGCAGAACAGTTTTTCTAAAAACAAATTCTCGTCTTTACTCTAAGGCCCTAGTGTACAAGCTGTACTTTCCCTTGGGAGGCATGCCCGCCGCTCTCAGCAAAGACCCAGACAGGCCCCCGCCATGGAGGCTGCAGACACTTGGAGGATCATTGAATCTGCGGGCTCACCGGAAGCAGGTGGCATGTGGCTGTTCATAACACAATCCAGACCAGCAGCTGGGCCCCACTTACCACTGGTGGCTTTAGAGCTACGTGGAAGAGCACACCCAAATTGCATATGTACCTTG
>PITA01028851.1:5850-18938 GCA_004023965.1 Spilogale gracilis | reverse complement strand
CCCGTCCTTGAGGACTGAAGGGCTCTGGGGTGCTGAGACTCAGGAACCCCTGGGAATGGCAGGGTGTTCGGAGAAGGGAGCAGCTTGTGTGGCTGCGGTGGTCAGGGGACGATTTTGAGGTGACGAGTGAGCAGAGGGGTTCAGGCTCCTGTAGGTGGAGACAGTGAGCGGTGTTTCCGAAGAGGCAGTGGGCTGACGGGCTTTGGGACAGTGTGTGGCCTGGTGTCGCTGGAGCCTGGTTTGGGGACACAGCAATGGTGTGCTCGCTAGGCACAGGCCTCCCTCCCCCAGGCAGGTGCGGGCCTGCAGCACAGGGGAGTTGGGGTCAGGCACACTGCCACTCACTGCCTCTGCCACGTGCCTTCACCGTCATTGTGCTGGCACTACTGGATTGCCTGTAGGTATTCCTGGGGTCTCTACAGACGGCTCCGTCGGGTCGTACTGGCCCAGCAACACGAAACACGCACGGACAGGTTTGTAAGTTACAGGTAGAAATATTTTCGCTGCAACGTCTCAGACTTTTCCTTGATTTAAAGCACATGCCACCAATTTTGTATCCTCTGGCAAAGTTGTGAGCAGCCCAGAGCTGAAACACCAGGCTCCTTTCTTTTGGGTCCTGTGAGAGAGAGGACCCCTTATATGTGGACTGTTATTTGGGCAAAATGCAAATGGACTGTCCAGTCATCGGGTTTGGGCCTCTGTGGGATCCAGGACCAGTAATTTATTTTTCAAGCTTTATTGCGAAACATTCAAATGTAGAGAGCGCCAGAAAGACTTGTCCTGATCACCATGTAGGCCACCGTCTGGAGTGCGTTCTGTCTTTCTCCGTCTGTCCATCCATTAATCCAGCTTTTAAGCAGACGGATTTCAGAGTCAGACGCAGAAACCAGTTCGCCCCGAAACAGTTAGCGTGTGGGCCTAGGTGACGGGCTGATTCAGTGGTGGGTGTGCATCGTGGGACGCATAGACCTCAGCACAGAAGGTCAGCTTGCAGGGTTTCACCCTCAGCCCGGAAGGTTCTCCAGGTCCTTTCTGCAGTGCGGTGACCTTACAGCCATCCAAGTGTGGCAGCCTTGCTGGGTGAGTCGAGAAGGAGGGCCGCGGCGGCCGGAAAGGTTCGTGTGCAGGGATGCTCTCTGGAGCCGAAGGGCCGCATGGATTGCCTGGACAAGGTTGCAGGGGAGGTGAGCAGAGACTGGGCCGCATGGATGAGAAGGGGGCTGAGTGAGATGGGCAGCACGTGCTGCTGAGGCAGAAGGGGAGGGCAGAGGGGGAGCAGCACTGGCACCGCTGGGGAACCGGGTCCGGTCCTCCTTGAGCATCCCTGTGGCTTAGTGGGAAATGCATTGAGTCCCATCTGTCCAGTGGGGTGCCTGGCCTTCGAGATCTGCTACCCTTCATCCTTGTTCTGTAACTTTGAGCAAGTTCTTGACATCTTTAAATGTTCGTGTCTGTACTGTGAGATGGTCCGTGGGGTGTGGGGACTCAGGGTGCAGTCTGGGCCAGTCCTCCTTTCTAGCAGGATGAGGGGAGTAAGATCCTTCACTTTGGTGTGCCTGCCTCAGTGTCCTCATCTGTCAAGTGGGAGTCATGATGCTCCCTGCTTCCTAGGCTTTCTCTGAGCGTCCAGTGCCCGCAGTGCATTTGCAGCAGTGTAGAGCAGCTCCTATGCGGAGCAGTGCTCGTGAGTGTTGGCTGCCATCATTCTTGTGATCACTACGCGCAGTTTTACAGTAACGGAGCTGGCCGCCCTGCGGAGTAGAGGCGGCGGTGGGTGCAAGTGACTGGCACAGACTGCACCGTGCTGGCTGCTCACCCCGGGATGCCGCACGACTGAGAGGCTCCCGGCTCTGCATCAGGCTGCCCTGCCTGCCAGCCACGCCCTAGTGGGAAGCTGCAGAAAGGCACCCCTTGCGATCTGCATACAGTGGCGCCATAGCACGTTTTGGGCGAAGCCTTTGCACCAAATCAGAAGCGATTTGGAGTCGGATGGGGTCATTATTGCATGGCTGACTCCCAGAGACTTCCGGAAAGTTGTGTGTAGCGGGACTGCATCATTTATCACCTGTGTATCTGTTTTGAAGGTAAAGTGATTACAAATAACAGCCAAGCGAGGACGAACGGGGAGTGAACTGGGCAAAATGGGATGTCTGGCAGCCTGGATCTCTGGGAAGAAGGTCAGGCTCCTTTGCGTTCATGGAGGTGAAGCGCATCTTGTTCCAAGACGACGCACCTGTGAGAACAGATGCACCGCGGCGAGCAGCACCTAACGCCACGTGGGATTCTCAGGACCGCAGCGCCCGCGTCACTGAGGACAGCTGCTTCCCATCCCTCCTGCAGACAGACGCGTATGCAGGCTGTGTTGTGCCCAGCAAGCATCGGGGGGCGGGGAGGGGGTGTCACCCGTCTCTGGCTGGCGTGTGAGAGTGCAGGCACGGGTGGGGCCGGCCAGGCTCACTGCGGTGTGTGCTTGTATGTGTGGGGACACACCGGGGGCAGGCTAGGTTCGGTGCTTTTCTCAGAAAACTGCCGACGTGCTCACCAGGAGTGCTGCTGGGGAGTGCCTCCCCCTTCCCACCGTTCCAAGCCAGCCCTGGGCCGTGGGTCCTCTGTTCGCTCTTGCTGGAGGTGGAGGCCTTCCTCCTCTTTTCTCCCCTCTTCTGAAAAGTATAGAAGCTCAGTGGGACAACATAATGCATCCGTGTAAGGCCCTTGGTCATCCTTCTGTTTATGCCCCCTCCAGGCATTCATTCAGTGCCTCCCTGCTGCCAGGCAGTGTGGCCAGTCCCGGGGCGAGGGCAGGAGCCTGGTGACCCAGGCTGCAGTGGGTCATCAGGTGGGCAGCCTGGAGAGGGGGCACGGTGGGCGTGGGGACTGGTGGAGCTTGGGGGGACGCAGACAGCATGCTAGGACAGCACAACCAGGACGAGCCAGGCAGGCCGGGCCCAGGAGGCCCTGGACAGGGCTGGGTCAGGCTGGGTGGCTGGCATGGCTACTAAGGGCCCTTAGCCGAGACCTTACCTGCTCACAGGCACGAGAGGCCTCCGCATCCACTTGGCCGGCATGGAGCAGGCTCGTGGCCCCAGCGTGGCTCTAGACGGGGGTGCTTGTGGGGAGCCCTGGTTGGGGCGGCAGGTCTTGGGCCATCCTGGAGGCGCAGTGTCCTCAGGTGGCTTGGCGTGTGGCTTCCCCCAGGCAGACCCTGAATCCCGGACGCGCTGCTCCGGAGCCCTCTGGCGCCCAGGTGCCCTGCGTCCCCGGCCCGGTCTTCCCGGTGTCAGGAGACAGCCGTGGCGGCGAGGTGCACTCGGTCTTCGGTCTGCGGTGTAGGGGAAGAAGGAGCAAAACAGCGGGAGAGGCAGAGTTTTAATTATGTTAGGAGAACGACCCGACTTTCAGATCGTAGCTGATGAGGTTCCATCTTCCTCTTTGCTTCAGACGTCGGGACGTGGGAGCTGAGGCGCGCAGCCGCGCCGGCCCTCCTCTCGGTCTGCGGCGTGGATTTGGAGTGCGCCTTTTGTTCCATTGAGAAGTTGAAGGGCAGTATTTGGTTGAAAAAATTTTAATGAAGCACCTAACAGAGCTATTATTCATTTTTGAAACAAGTTGCTGTGGTTACCATAGTAATATTAAACCTTTTATTAAATATTTTTCTTTTCGGTCTGTAGTCAGTTTTTGTTCTGTGCTGATGGGGGAGCTACAGATCCATGAACCTGGCATCTGGGAAGAATCTTCTAGCTCTGCTGAGTTAAATCATTCAAGGAATTTATGTTATAGGAACATAAAGCTTATAAATCTAGTTTATCATATCTATCATTTAATTGTTCATGCAAGCCAGCTCTTCATGTAGCGATTTACAGTAATCTCAGTGAAATAACAGTTTTGTGTCACAAAATGAATAATGCATGCAAAGAGATTGTTGAGCTTCTTACAATCATTATGCTCAAAATATTAGGCTTTTTTATTTGAAAGTGATAGAATGATGATCATGGACCGATTGCAGGCTGGGGGCTTCTGAGTCTGTTGTTCTTGTGTGTGCTGGTCGCCAATCTCGGGAAGGGCAGTTGGCGACGAGGCGTCTCCGGGAGGCTCGCACACCCGGCTGTAGTCCGTGCAGGCGATGGCCCACCGGAGAGCCGGCAACATGCAAGTCAGGGCGCCGGAGGGCCAGGGAGCCGGTTTAGAGAAACACAGCTGTGTTGAAAAGAGAAGCTGCTTCTTACTCCTCCTTCTGCCTGGGACGAGAAGTGGGTGTCCTGCAAGGTGCTCACGGGCCGTGGACTAAGCCGGGACTCATCCAGTTGGCCCAGTGGGTCCAGCTTTCCCCCCTGCTTGCCCTGCATCTCTCTCCACAGCACACGCGTCCCCTGATGTGCTTTTTGTGGTGGTTTTTCAGTGGCGCGGCTGATAAGCACTAGCTGCAGTGCGTTTCCAGCTGGAGGTCTGGTGAGCGAGGGCTGTCATGGGGAGCGTTCCCCCTCGCGTGTGTGTTCCCCCCGGGCGTGGTGACACGGCCTCGCCTGCACCGCAGGCCTCAGAGCAGGTGTGCTGCGAGAGGTGGGGGACCACGGGGGGCGGCCTGTGGGGCTGTGGTGGGGGCCCGTGTGTGAAGGGGGAGGCCCTGGGCCTTGGGAACAGGTGCAGCTTCCCGGTGTGGGAGTGTGATCAGTCGTTGTCAGAGGGTCCGCAGCACCTTTACCTCCTCTCGTGCTTTCAGCCAACTGTGTTGTGAGAGATTTCCAACATCCGCGGAGGTTGAGACAACAGCACGGCGAAGCCAGGACGTGTATCTGCCACATGCCGTGTTACCAAGACACTGCCGTGGTGGCCTCGCCTGGCTCCTTTCTCTTTGCTTCTTCCTTCGCTGTAGTGTTTCACGGCGGGTTCCAGACATCACGGCGTTTCACCTCTCTGTGCTTCAGTATGTGCCCCCCCCCCCCACCCCGATCTCCTGCTCTTTTAAGTGACATGCTGGACAGGCCCTGTGGGCAGGCGCGGCCTCCTAGAGTCCCATGTAGGTTCTGGGGGCCCGGGCTGGTGGCTGGTGGCTGGGGGTACCAATTCCCTTCGGGAGGCCAGGAGTCAGGGAGAAGGCTTCACAGTTTAGAAAGCCAGTTCTGTGGTGAGTTCTCCCTTATTTTGGAGACCGTGGCTTGGTGGACCTGACCTGGAGGCTCTAGTTCTGACGTTTGTATTTCCATATTGGAGGGGTGTGGTAGAAGACGTCACCCCTGTGGGGGAACCGGCAGACCGTCACTGGAGATGGGCTGTGCTGGGCTGGTCTGGAAGGCACTTCTGGTAGGGGGAGCCCCGGTCAGCGCTGTCTGCCGTGGGCACATCCAGCAGCTGCCCACGTACTAGGATCGGCTTGGTTTATATCGTGCTCCCCAGTTCTCTTGTTCAAGGTGTCTTTTCTACACTGGGATTCACAAGTGGTGGCGTTCTGTGGCTTTGTCTTTTCATGAGGTGCCCTTTTCTCCTCGCGGTCTCCCCTCCCTGGCCCTGCGGACGGGACCGTAGGGAGATGTGTTGCTCTGGATGTCTTGTGTTGCTCTGAAGTCAGGCATGCTAGCTCTGCCGGCAGCGTCCAAGGTCTGTTTAGCCTGAGAAAGGACTTCTGAATCCTTTATTGTGAGATGGATAGGATGGTCCCGTACCAGAGGCGACCAGGCTTGGTGGCGGCTTCCTGTGTTTGCAGAGGGGAGCCCCACTCATTTCAGGGAGGGGAGTTGGGGTTTGAAAGGAAAAGTGTTTTAGTTCCCAGTGGACATTTATATATAAAACATTAAAAATATGTGAAAGGCTGTTCTGGTGGCACCTAGGGAAGTAGTCAGAAACTAGAGCATCCAGGGCCCTCTCCAGGGAACCCCCATGGTGGGGGGGGGCTCAGATATGCTTGCAACAGTGCAGATTCGTTCTGGGTCTCGGTCCCATGTGGGACGCTGGCTGGGAGCATGAGTTTGATCTAAGTCACGTGGAAGAGGGGCTTTGCTGATTAAGAGTGACTTTGAAACATTTCATTGGCCTTCATCTCTGTGGGTTTTTCACAGCTGCCCCCCTCCCCCTAGGAACCTGGTGTGGGGGAGGGGCTCAGAAGAGTCTAGGGGAACTGAGGGCGTGCCTCCCCCCCCCCCCCTTGAGTGCAAACCCATTGTGGCAGCCTTCCATTGGCCGGGAGCTGCAGGATGGCGTTGACCCTGGGCCCGTGCAGGTGAGGTCCAGACAGGGTGCGTGCGTGCCGAAGCGCTACCCCTGAGCAGCGGCGGCCCTGTCCTACGTGAGCACTGGGCTGTGGCTCCCAGGGGCCAGCAGGGGGAGGAGGACCAGCGGTGCAGCCCAGCCCCAGTTGCAGGCCCTGGCATGAGCATTGGCGGCCTCCTCCTCATTTGCAGGGGCTTCCGGTTGGCGCCTGCAGCTGTGTGATGGTGTTTATGCTGCTACTGTGTATTACTTTTTTATTGCATGCTATTTCTGTTGCAAATAGCCGTAAATATTGTTACAGTTTTGACTGCATGATGACGTGTTTCCCTAAGTAGTCTCACACACAGTTGGGTTGTGGGGGGTGAGTGGTTTGTGTTTGTGTCAGTCTGCCGTACCGGTCCCGGGGCCTCCTCCCTCCCTGTCTGCACTGACGGACCTCCACGATGCGGTTCCTGAACCCCGACAGCGTTCCGTTGTTGTTCAGGACTCTGTGGGGACCCTTCCCTATGTGCCCCCTCTGCCGCCCTGGCTGGGCAGGTTTCTTAGCATCGCCTGCAGGGTCGGGGGTGAACTCTCTTCTCTGGAGCTTATGGGGATTGAGCACGAGTGTTCATGTGTTGTTCTAGACTGGGGTGGGGGATTGGTGCAACTCTTACTCCCAACAGTGGAACATTCCTTCTTACAGATTCTCCCTATGGGTCTGGCTCTGGCAGCCTGAGTGGAGGCCTCTGTCCATGTGGCAGGTGCTTCCGGATCGCAGCTGGCCCGCCCATTGCTGGGCTGCCCCCTCCTCAGGCAGCCCCGGGGCTGTGACGGCAAGGCCCCCTGCTCCCCTGCCTTCCTTCCCCCAGACCCAGTTCTGTGCGTCTCTGTTTCTCTGGAATTCTGAACAGACCAGTGAGGGCAGAGGGGCCTGTCTGCTCCCTGATCTTGTGCTCGTGGATCCCCTTGCCTCTTGGGACAGCTACATGCCATTGGCCCTCTTTGTTACAGCGTGGCTCTGTTGGGTCCCTGTGCCGGCCTGGGTGGCTGATGCACTTTCACTTGCCTGCTTCCCGCATCCCAGCCCAGAAGGACTTTTGCACATCGGGCAGCAGTGACAACCAGACCTGGGGGCCTTTTGTTGTCTCTGCCTCTCTTCTCACGGAGGTGTCTCCGACTGGTCCTGCAACCTCTTCTGGGCTTCAGCTTCCTCGTGAAAGGCTTGCAAAGACAAATCGGGGTGCTGGATGTAGATGTGGACTCTACCACACTCTGTGACTACCGCTTGGAACCGAGGCTTGGCTCACCGGGTGGTTCTTGCTCCCTCTGCACCGGGTGGCCAGATGGATGGCAGAACGTGCTCTCTTTGTCTTCATTTAAGTTATTCTTGTTAATCGTGCGCCCAGCTGCGTGAGTTTGGGTGAACTCAGGGAAGTGACAGTGATGGTGGCTCTTTGGCTTGTCTGTGGTTGCTCTCTGGGGCCATTTGGAGGAAGCTAGCCAGCTCTGGGGCTGCTGCTGCGTCGGTGGGGCCATAGTGCATCTTCCGTCTGCATTCATTCACCGAGCACCCCGTCTGCATGCCTCCCACGTGGCAGGTGTGGTGCAGGTGCAGGTAGAGCCCCTGACATCGGGGGGGGGGTAAAGCAGAAGCAGCGGCAGAGGCGGGTGGGTGTGCGCATGTGTGCGTGGGATGATGGTGAGGAGGGTGGGGGAGGGCCAAGCAGTGGTGGCCTTCAGGGGACAGTGTTAAGTCCTGTCTGCCAGCCATGTCATGGGCTTGATGTGTCAGGGCTGGTTCCGGCGTGGTGAGTGTGTGTGTGTGTGTGTATCTGCACATGTGTGCATGTGTGTGCATGGGAAATTCACAGTGGAAATAGGAATGCTTTCAGGGAGGGATAAAACTGGACCCCAGATTTTGGGAAATACTCCCTGTCCCGCTCAAGCCATGGAGTGGTCACACTCTCCAGGCTGACCATAATAGGAAAAGGCGCTAACAAGAGTTGGCAAGGATGCGAAGTTGCAGCCTTCGCATGCTGCTGTGGGGCTGGGAGATGGCGCAGCCTCTGCGGAACACAGTCTGACGGCTCCTCAAGCTCTTGAACTTGGAGCCGCCATGCGCCCCAGAGGTCCCCATCGAGAGAATTAGAAACATGAATCCACATAAACACTTGTGCCTGAAGGTTCACAGCAGTGTTGTTCATAAGAACCCTAAAGTGGAAACAACCTCAAATACATGTCATGTGATGAATGGGTAAACGGAACGTGGTGTCTCTGAGTAGCAGTGGGGCATTACTCAGCCATGGACGGGGTGAAGCACAGACGCGTGCTAGGACCCTGGGAAACACTGTGTTCAGTGCAAGGAGACAGCATAGAAGGCCACGGGTGTGTGGGGTGCTGGTGTGAGATGTCCAGAAGGACCCCTTGTGATGAGCCTGTTCCTGGGCCCTGGAGGTCCCCAACTCCTGCTGGCCATGAAGACTGTCCTTTTCCTGGACCCCAGAGCCCCTGGGCAGCTCCTGTGGGGAACCTACTTCCTTGGCAGCTTTCTTTGCTATGGGTAACACCTTGAAGGGCCTTCAAGACCAGGAGCTTAGCTGGCAAATGTCTGGGAGAGCTGGAGGCTTCAGAGGGGGCCTCGCCGCTTGGTGAGCATCATTTCTTCCTTGTGGACCTTGCCCCCTTCTACCTTCATCCTGGCCTTCCTATCTCTTGGTCTTTCACGCTCCTCCTGCAGCCTTCTGCCCCTGGTCACCTTCTAGCCTGTTTATGGGGCACAGGGATGAAAAGGTGTGTTGTAGGCTGAATGTTGTGTCGCCCCAATTTCTTACGTTGAAACGTTCCCAGGGCGATGGTGTCAGAAGGTGCGGCTCCTGAGAGGTGCTAAGGTCATGAGGATGGAGCCTCCTGCTGCTGGACTTCCACACTCCGCACCATGGGGAATACGTGGTCTTCATAAAGCACAGTTGTGCATAAGCCTCCTGGTGTGCGGAGTTCTGCTCGAGGCCCCCGAGCCCCCCAGACCAGGGGAAGCCAGGGTGAGGTGGAGGGTCTGCTTGCTGATGGCGGCTGAGACGCCTCCTGCCGGAAGCCTGCCGATCGTCTCCCCGTGGCCGTGGGGGCCTGAGACATTCTGAACATTGGTGGTCTTCATGCCCCGGTCTGGGGACTGCACCTGCATGGCTGGCTTTGGCCCCTGCTGGGACTTTCCCTCTGGCCGGCAAGAGTGTTGGTGTGCCACACCTCATTTGGGGGTTTTGGCGTTTTACTTGCAGCTGCTTCCAGGGGTGGTTTGAGATAGAGAAGTGTTCTGTAAGTGCCCTGTCCCTGAAATCTAGATTTTACTCCCTCCCTTTGCTGAAACGAGTCTTTTGGAGGTCACCGACGATGTGACCTTTGCCCAGTAGCGCCCGAAAGCTGAACGGGAGCCGAAGGTTCGTTGGTTCAGCCTCCTGTTCTGTAGCTGGAGACCCGCACAGGCCATGTTCCAGCACGTGCATGTTGAGCCTGCCCGGCGGCCTGTGCCTGGCTCTCCAGACCCTGAGGCGCCGCGCGGGACGGGGCGGAGTGGTCTGCTCTGCGTGGCCGGGTCAGCGCGGGGCACAGGGCAGCTCTGGAAGGCGGCCACTCTTCTTCTGCCCAAGGGAGACCTTTCACAGGCTCTGCCCAGACCTGGAGCCCTCCACACCAGTCAGTGCTTCTTGAAAGGTTCTGCGCCCTGGGTTTCTGTGACCCCCGCCATCTCTGTGACCCCGGTCGGCTGCCGCACCCCCAACCCTCTGTGTTTGCCCGCGTGCACGTGTCCTGCCTCACTCCCCCCGACTCGGGGTCCTGCCTGCCCCTGAGCGGTAGTCGGCAGCTGTAAAGTGTCACAGAAAGAGCACGGACTTCGGTTTAGAGTCTCGCAGCCGAGCCTCATCCTCTGATTTGTGAAACGGGCCTCAGCGGCTCTCCCGTGGAGGTGTGTGCCCGGCTTGGCCCTGCTCTGTAGCGCCCGCCACCTGCCCCTGAGTGTCCCGCCTCTCGCACCGTTCCCGTCACTTTCCTCCTCCTCACTAACTAGCCCTCCCCACCCACTTCTCCTTTCACTCAGCTATCCTCATTCTTTCACCCAGGGTAAAATTTGGGAGTCATTGTCAAGCCTTTCTGTCTCTCTGTCTCCGTATCTAGTTACAGGGGAGCCTACCTGTTGCCATTCTTTCAAAAGATGCCTGCGCTCATTCTTTCTGTCTTTTGTCTCTGTCTTTGATGGGCCTGCCCTTGTTCAGATCTTTATTATCTCTGCTGCCTTGGCCCCCTCTTTCCCTGTGATACATTCCGTGCACTGGCAGGAGGTGCGTCACAGTGAAACATGGCTCTCCCTTGGCTAGAACACTTCCCTGCTGCTCCTGGGATGGAGGTCAGACTCCTGGTATTTAGGGCCCTTCGTACCTGGCCTTGTAATGACTTGTTCATCCTTTTGCTCCATCCAGACGTAGGAGCATCCTAGACTAATATTTGGGAATAGGAACTATTACAGTGTATAGCAAAACATGAAGTTCTCCGATACTCTGACAGATAGCAGAATAAAGCAACTAGTACTGAAGTTAAATAATAACACTTCATAATAGACCACGTTCTTGTCCTGGGCTGTGTCTGTTTTATTCGGTCTCCATGCCCCAGGTAGCCTCCTCGTCCTATGCTACCCAGAGGACTGGAGTCTGCACCCTTTCGTGGGTTGATGTCAGACATGCTGGTCCTGGCATAATTATTAATACTTGATTATTATTACTAATTATTAATTATGCCCTCAACTGTATTTTTTTTTTTTTAAGATTTTATTTATTTGACAGAGCGAAACACAGCCAGAGAGGGAACACAAGCAGTGTGAGTGAGAGAGGGAGAAGCAGGCTTCCCGCCGAGCAGGCAGCCCGATGTGGGGCTCGATCTCGGGACTCCGGGATCATGACCTGAGCCGAAGGCAGAGGCTTAACCGCCGAGCCACCCAGGCGCCCCTCAACTGTATTTTATTTATTTATTTGTCGGAGAGAATAAGCACAAGCAGGGGGAGTGGCAGGCAGAGGGAGAAGCAGACTCCCTCCTGAGCAGGGATCCTGATGTGAGACTTGATCCCGGGAGCCTGGGATCGTGAGCTGAGCCAAAGGCAGATGCCCAACCGACTGAGCCCCCCCAGATGTCCCACACGTGTCGACTTTAAACAGTATACCGTGTGGCCGCCGTGTATTTCTTTCCTCTCCTCTCCCTGTTTGCACCTGTGTTCAGATGCGTGCCCCGAAGCAGCAGCTCCGTGGTCTTAACCAGAGCCCTTATTTCTTGCCCTTCTCACTTGGCAGCGGTGGGTTTTGTCTTGTTAGTAACTTTTTTAGTCCGTTGCCTGTGCATCCATAACGTGAGGAGTTAGGAGTACAGGGGTATGTACGCTTCGGCTCCCGTACCCGGGAGCTCAAGGGCAGGGTGCGGCCGGACTTGGAACCGGACACGGCTCCTGCGGGCAGGGATGGAGGTGTGCGTGTGGAGCGGGAGGCGGGTCATGGCTGTGGTGGGGTGGAGGTGGCGCGGGGGCAGGCTGGGAGCCGGAGCCGGGTCCCCGGGATCACTTCCTGGATTAGCAGCGGACTCCTGAGAGACAGCAAGGCTGACGGCGTCCGAGGCGAGAGCACCCTCGTGGCAGCAGGCGTAGGCCCTGGCATGGTGACACGAGCCTGGCCGGGCCTCGCGGGCCCGCAGGTGGGGTGCACGGTCAGTTCTTGACGGAGCCTGCCTCCTGTGCATTTCCATGGGAAATTATATGCAGGGGACTGTGGGATTATGTTGCTTTGCTTTTGTAATTACATTGCATACTTACCTAAAATTAATTGAGCTTATCACTGACAAGACTGTATTCTGCCTTTCTGTGGATTCCTCGGTCATGTGGGGCCTTTCCGAGTGTGCTCGCTGGCTCTCAGAGTGCCGAGAGAGCGCGGCTGGGGGGGGCTCCCTGGCGAGAGCTGGGGCTCACGGCTCTTTCCTGCCTTTCCCCGAGGGTGTTTGGTCTCGGGGGTTCTCCAGAGTGATGGGGGCCCAGCCGCAGTGAGCGCGTGCGGGAGGGACAGCGGACCTGGGAGAGGTCACGATAAGCTCAGGGTCCTAACCAAACGTGTCCCTGTGGCCAGCAGCTCTCTCGGGCCTCTGGGGGCCTGCCCCGTTGACCCGAAGGCACTGTGGCCCCGGAGCCACTGCACTTGCTGCCCCCGGACTCGTTACTGACCTTGCCTCTTCCGAGATGGACTCACCTGCTGTTATTGGCAAACGCTCCCGGCCGAGCAGGACGGGGAGCAGGGCGGGGAGCTAAGTCCTGTCATATGCGCACCTATATTTCAGTGCAGGAATTTCCGGGAGGCTGAGGATCTGTCTTCAGGGGGTCACTGGAAAGCAGAGAAGCAAACCTCCAGCTTCTAATTGGCTTGAAAGGATTTAGATTTTTAACACGAAACAGCAGTAGCCTTCCCTTTAATGAAATGCCAGGCGACGCCGGCTGTGGGATCGATGGTATTGAAGGGAGAACAGGCCTTGTGAGGCCTTGCGGAGTGAGAGCGGGTTGACTGGATGAGCTCTTTCCAGGGGAGGGGGGTGGGGGCGAGGCTGGCTGCAGGATGTGTGCGTGAGTTGCGCTCTGCTTCTCCTTGCTGTCAACCTCGAGACACTGGTAGCCCCATGAACATTTTGGGTGTATTTCTTGATTTCCTGTTAGTGACCAACGGATATAACTCTGATTTCATCAGATCTCTAGCATTAGATATTTAGATCGTATTTTTTAAAACACAGAAATAGTGCTGCAATGACCATCTTGATGCATAAATTTTTATTTACGTTTTGGATGATTTCTTTGGGACAGATTCCCAGAAATGGAATTACTGGCCCAAAGG
>PITA01028850.1:0-18738 GCA_004023965.1 Spilogale gracilis | reverse complement strand
CTGTGGCTCCTGGTTCCTGGTTCCCTCCTCTCAGTCCCCTCTGTGGCTCCTGGTTCCTGGTTCCCTCCTCTCAGTTCACTCTGTGGCCCTGGTTCCCTCCTCTCAGTCCCCTCTGAGCCCCGCTCGGGCTGGGTCGAGGAGATAGCTTTCCTAAGGCCATCAACCCCAAACAGGAGCACGGAGGAGGTGACAGGGAGAGCAGTGGCAGCCTGGGGCCGCTGAGAATCGCTCTTGCCCAGCCCCTTGTGTGGACATCCGGGGAGGGTCTGAGAAAGGGAGAGGGAATCTTTTAGACTGACGAAAAGATCGATAGAAAGATACTTGTATTTCTGAAGCTTTGTCAGGAAGTGTTTGAGCCGTGGGCGATGTGAGCTCCTCCCCCAGGACTAGCCTCCTGCCCGGTGACTCAGCATGGGCACCGCCAGCCTGTGTCCCCCAGCGGCGGGGGCCTGCCCGGGCCACCTACAGCACCTGCCTGCCCAGCGCCCAGCTCCCTCCCAGGCTCAGTTCCAGGCCTGCCCCTGGCTCACTCCACTCGTGCCTACACTGGCCTCCCATCCCCTATCCCTCCAAGCTGTTGGCTCCCCCAGGGTCTCTGCGGCTCTCCCCGTGGCCTGAGTGCCCTCCCCACCTGTCACATGTCCCTCGGAATGGCCCCTGACTCCTGACGATGGAGCCTCCCCACCCAGCACCCCACGTTCCCACTTCCCTCCTGAAGGTAGTGTGTTTAGTTTTGTGACAGTTGTGTCTCTCGGCTGGAGTGCAGGCTTCCTGAGCGTGGCCATCCTGCGTCTACCCGCTGGCATTCCCGTCCGGGGACAGTGGAGGGCACACAGGACTGCGAACCTATATCTGTCAGGGAGGCTGGGTGCCTGCAGCCCGCCTTGGCCGGGCCGCGGGCTCCGGTGCACTTGCTCTGGAGAGTATTTTTCTCCAGCTTCCTCCTCCGTTCACGTTCGTCAGGTGTCTGTCCGTGCTGGACTGTGTTCCAGGTGACCCAGGCCGGGGGAAGAGTCCCACCTTCAAGTGCTCACGGCCCGTGGTGGGCACACGGGGAGCGGGACCCTCCCAGCACCTGAGCCTCCGTCTTCTGGGGAATGTGTGCACCTGTGGTGTGCGAGCGTGCTGTGTGTATAACGTGTGTGCATGTGTGTGCTTACCGTGCGAGTGTGATACGCGGTGTGTGCGTGCGTCTGTGTGCCTGCGGTATGTGTGCGTGTGTGCATGTGTGTGCTTACGTGCGAGTGTGATACGCGGTGTGTGCGTGCGTGCGTGTGCATGCGGTGTGTGTATAACATGTGTGCGTGTGTGTGCTTACGTGCGAGTGTGATATGCGGTGTGTGCCTGCGGTGTGTGTGCGTGTGGGGAGTGAGCGTGGGGGGGTCTGCAAGCAATGAGGACGCTGTGACCCGGGCCTCCCCGCTTGTACTTGGAGCCGCCCCGTGGCCGCAGGCGAGCCCCCCGAGGTCCGCCTCCCTCGCCTGGAGCGCTGCCTTCCTATGAGCGGTCCCAGGTCTCTGACGGCCTCTGGACTTGCGATGGGGTGCGACCCAGGCCAGTCTTGGGTTCTGGGGCCATGGCTGCCAGCGTCCTCAGCAGGACAGCAGAGGGCTCATGGGAGCGATGACCCCATTAAGAGCCTCACGTAGAACCGCCCAGGGGAATCTGTGGTATTTCTGCAACAAAAGGCTGAGGGAGTTTTTGAATGTTTCCCTTTTTAATTTCCCTTCCTCCCGAGGAGTGATGGCCTGGGCACTGTGCGGCTGGCTGGCGCTGTGACAGGGCAGGGCTCAGGGACAGGCGCGGTCCCTCACACGCTGCACAGTGAGCTGGCACCCGCCCGGAGGGGACGGAAGCAAGGGCTCCCTCTGCTTCTCCGAGACCACTTGAGTGCTGGGGAGGAGGCAGTGGAGGCTTTCAAGTGGCTCTCCAGGAGGATCTGCTTGCTCTCCGTGGCCTTCGTGGCCCTTCAGGGATGTTTCTAGCTGCTTTATGTGAGTCATTGCCACGCCACTCAGGGGAGTAAATAGTCGGCCGTCAGAGGCTGGTTTATCCACACTCGCTGAAGGAACTCTCCAAGGTTTTCAGGCTGAGCCCCGATGTGTGAGCAGTGACCTTCACTGAGTTATATTTCTGAAATGCTATTAGGAGTGGGTGCTGGGCGAGTCACCCGCAGTGGCATCCGGAGGACGGAGGCACCGCCCCGCCGTGGGCAGGAAGGTGGGCTTCAGGGCTCTGTTCCCCAGCTCCTGTTGTTAACACAGCAAACCCGCATACAGAGCCACGTTTCCCCGGTGGGAGCAGATGCACAGACTTTGGGCAGGCTAATTAAATGAAACAGAAATGCAGTGTGAGGGCTGCTCCGGAGGCTCAGCCAGGTAAGCGTCTGACTCTTGGTTTTGGCTCAGGCTGTGATCTCGGGATCGATGCCCCACATCAGGCTCCGTGCTCGGTGGGAGTCTGCTTGAGGTTCTCTCTCTTCCCCTCCCTCTGCCCCTCCTGCTCTGCTCTCTCTCTCTCACATAAATAAATAAACAAATCTTGAAAAAAGAAAGAAGGTAATGCAGTTTGAGGGCCCCTTTTAGAAGGCAGGCCTACCACAATACCCGAATCCCTTACAAGTGTATTACCCACTGAGCCTTGGGAGGAAAGCAATGTACTTCTTGAATGACCGTGCAATGTTCACAGCCTGAACACAGGTCCTCTCAGGACCACCCTGGGGCTGCCTGGATGCGAAGGAGAGCCGCTCTTCTACAACAATGGCATTGGATATATTTTCAAAGCTTGGAAACTTGAGGGAAGAGGGAAAACAGCACATGGAATTACACAGCAAGTAATGCACACCTTACTCGAAACATGTGAATGAAATTGAGCCTTGCATCTGAAAGTGAAATGATGTGGTAGAAACAGGTTTTCTCCGTAAGATCCTCAAATGCTGCTGTATTGGCCCAAAACCCGTGTGCCTTCCTGACTCTCAGTGGTGTCTCCTGAGATTTTGTTTACTCGGGTACATCAAGCAAAGGCTGGGAAACTAGGGCTCACAGGTCAGAGTCTACCTACCCAAAGCCGTTTGTGTAAATAAAGTTTTATTGGCACATAGCAAGTCTCCTTCATTTACATGTTGGCTCTGGCTGCTTTCATACTGAGGCAGAAAAATATGTGACAGAGATAGTATTGCCTCAAAATCCCGAAATATTGGCCATCTGGCCCTTTCTAGAAAGGTTCGCTGACCCATTACATAGAGCACAGCACCGTGGAGGCCAGGCGCTCAGGCTCCGTGCGCGTCCCGCTCTGCGCGCGTCCTTCTCCGTGTGCGTCCCGCTCCCCGTGCGTGTCCCGCTCCCCGTGCGTGTCCCGCTCCCCGTGCGTGTCCCGCTCCCCGTGCGTCCCGCTCCTGCTCCGCGTGCGTCCTGCTCCCCGTGCGTGTCCCGCTCCGTGGGACTTTGTTCTGAGGCCGCCAGTGGCGTGACATGCAGGGACGTTGTTCTCTACGAAACAGCAACTGAAAACTCAGGTCTGGACCAGGCGGCTCAGTCTTGCCAGGTCAGATAGAAAGATCATTTAGTATTTGAGGAGGGAGCGATTCTCTATATTCTCAAGATGCCTCAGAACAGGGATTTCTCCTTTTCCTTTTCCTTCTGGAAACACTGGTTCCAGCTTTTTGAAGTATTGGCAGTGAATCAGAGACCCGACATTATCTAGCAACAAAAAAGGGTCCTTGTTTCCCTAGTCCTACATTGGCGGCATGAGAAGTTATCACTGTTTCCAGAACACAGCAGATCTCATGCCGGTAGCTCCGACATGCTTGATTGAATGTTCTCATTGCCCAGCACTCCAGTGTTCCTCTTTGGTCTCCAGTGTGTGAGTTTGGGCTAGAGGCAGAGCTGTAGGAAACCTTTCTCGGTGCTCCCAGGCAAACTTACTTATGTGTGTATGGAGAGTGCCTGGCTTCCTCTACCCACTGTTCTCCCAGCCTAGTCTCTCCAACAAAATCCATGCCAGCTAAATAGGATCATCTTACATCCTACCCCTGCCGTGAAATCCCAGCCAACCACAGGAGCAAGAACTGCCCCGTCAGTACGTGGGCCAGATCGGGGACCCGCCACCAGGTACCGTCTGATAGGCGGCTGGGGCTGGGGGGTTCCACCCGCTCCTCCGACCAACGCTACAGCAGCCCACTGACCGGATTGGATTCGAAACCCCACTTACTGCACTGTGCTGGGATTTCACTGTGCTTCCAGTGTATCAGTTGATGCCAGGAGCAGACCTGTCCCGCCGAGTGTTGAGCTCTTCTTGGGAAGGGAGAGTTTCATCCCCATGCCAGGCGCTTAGGAGACGCTTGCACATGTGGCCACATGAGGAACAAGTTGGCGCTGCCTACACGTGGAGTGACGACAGAGCCCCAGGCCTAAGCGGTGACGCTCGATTTTGGATAGCTCCCCTTTGTGTGGGGCTGCGTGCTTCTCAGTACCCTGTAGCCCTCGCGGTGCGTCCTGCCATCCCAGGTGACTCGGAATGAGCCCAGCTCTTCTGCGGTAGCGATGCCAAGGCTGGAAGGCAGTATCCGTGCCCCAGCTTTCTCATCCCACCGGCTCCGTGACCCCACTTTCTCCTCTGGCCTTCTGTGACTTGATTCCAGACTGTCCACACAGTGGCTGGCTTGCTCAGTATGTGATGTCTCCTTAGAGAGGGGTCAGGACCAAATGGACTACTCAAGCCGCGCCGGGACTCATCTACACTGGATGGACTGTTACCTCAAAAAGAAAAAAAAGCCGTTTGAATCTAAATAAACCATAATATACCATCAAGTCCACTAATCAAAATTGTACAGCTTGATGATTAGAAAAAATAGCCCTATACTCATCCCCCAGCGGGAAGACGGGAAGATTCTCAACCCCAGCCCTTCCTCCTTGCCCTCTTCCAGGTCTCTAACGCCGAAGACGAATCGTGTCTGTTTTCAACGTCAGATGCGTGGACCGTACGTGGTATTTTTTGTGTCCAGTCTTGCTTTCTCTCAACATGGTATTTGTGAGCTCGTCCACACTTTCCTAGCATGCTCTAGTCTGCTGACGTTCATCGCTCTATGATGTCATGGCCTTTTAAAAAACACTTAATTTGTAGAGTAAATTTTGTCTCACTCCTGAATGGAGCAGAAGGTACAGAGATTCCCATACAGCCCTTCATTAGTGAACCTACAGGGACACATCATCATCCCCCAAGGCCCATAGTTCACATTAGGGTTCACTTGGGGTCGTCCATTCTGTGGGCTTGGGCAATTTATAAGGACACAGATCTACCATTATGGAAGCACACGGAGTATTTTCACCACCCTAAATCTTCTGTGCTCCTCCTGTTCGCTCCTTTATTCCCTACTTCCCAGCCCTTGACCTTCTCACTGCCTTCATGGTTTTGCCTTTTCTACAATGTCACATAGTTGGAATAACATAATATGTAAAACTCTCAGATTGGTTTCTTTTACTTAATAATATCCATTTATGTTTCCTCCATGTCTTTTCACGGCTTAGGAGCTCATGTTTTTTTAGCACTAGAGCATACTCTGTTGTCTTTATGTACCAGTTTATTTATCCATTCACCTACTGAAGGACATCATTAGACTGCTTCCAAGCTTTAGGTTTATGAATAAACAGCTATAAATATGCTGTGTGGGTTTGTGTGTATATACATTTTCAGCTCCTTTGGTTAAATACCAAGGAGTGTAAGTACAGGATTATAAGGTAAGAGTGTGTTCAGTTTTGTAAAGAAACACCAAACTGTCTTCTGAGGTAGCTGATTCTTTTGTATCCCCCACCGGCCATGAGTGGGAGTTCCTGTCACTCCACATCCTTGCTAGCATTTCGTAGTGTCAGGGTTCTGGATTTTGGCGATTTGAATAGGTGTGTGGTGATTTCTCATTGTTTTTTTAATTCTAATTGCCCAAGTGACATATGACATGGAGTATTTTTTCATATTCGTATTTACCATCTGTGCCTCTTCTTAGGTGAGGTATCTGTTAGGCCTTTAGTTCATTTTTAAATTGGATTGTTTCTTTTCTTATTTTTTTAAGTAGGCTTCATGCCCAGTGTGGGGCTTGAACTCACAACCCTGAGATCAAGACTCATATGCTGACTGAGCCAGCCAGTCGCCTCTGTTTTCTTACTGTTGAGTTTTAAAAATTATTTGTATTTTTTGGGTCATAGTCCTTTACCAAATATGTATTTTGCAAATATTTTTGATGAATCTGTGGTTTATTTTTTATTCTCTTGACAGTGTGCTTTGCAGAGCAGAAATTTTTAATTTTAATGATGCCCAGGTTTTCAATTCTTTGATAGATCAGCCTTTGACATTGTATCTAAAAAGTCATCACCAAACCCAAGGTCATCTAGATAGTCTCCTGTGTTACTTTCTGAGAGCCTTATATTTTTGTGTTTTACATTTATTCTGTTGTTCATTTTGAGTTAATTTTTGTGAATGGTGTAAGGTCTGTGTCTAGATTCATTTTGCAGATGTGGATGTCCAATCATTCTAGCATCATTTGTTGAAAAGACTGTCTTTCTCCATTGTATTGCCTTTGTGCCTTTTTTCGAAGATCAGTTGACTGTGTTTATGTCGGTCTAATTCTGAATGCTCTCTTGATGCTCCATTGATTTATTTCTTATATTCTATTACCCAATACCACACTGTCTTCAGTAATTTTAAGTAAGGCTTGAAGTTGTGTAGTGTCAGTCTTCGCTCTTCTCTTTCAAATCGTTTGGCCATTCTGGGTCTTTTACACTTCGATATAAACTTCAGAACAAGCTTGTCGATATCCATGAACTAACTTGCTTAGATTTTGATTGGAATTGCATTAAATCTAGAAGTTGAGAAAAACTGACATCTTGATAATATTGAGTCTTCCTATCCATGAACGTGGAACATCTCTCTATTTTGTTTTTTAATTTAATTCATCAGAGTTTTGCAGTTTTTCTCATTTTGCTCTTATAGATATTTTGCTAGATTTATATCCTGCATCTGTGCTATGATTGCTTATTAGTTCCAGGAGGCTTTTTGTTGATTCTTTTAGATTTCTACATAGACAGTTATGTCATCTGCAACTAAGACAGCTTTATTTCTTCCTTTCTAATTTCTATGCCCTTTATTTCCTTTTGTTACTGTGTTAGATAGGATTTTCACTATGATGTTGAAAGTCTGCGGTGAGGAGGAAATCTTTGACTTATTCCTGAACTTTGTGGGAAAACTTCTTGTTTCTCACCATTAGGCTCTTAGTTGTATGTTTCTTTGGCAAATGTTCTTCCTAAGTTGAGGAAGTTTCACTCCATTTCTAACTTGCTAAGAGCTTTTATATATTTTTTTTTACATCATGAGTCAGTGTTTGATTTTGTCAGATTCTTTTTGTGCATCTATTGATACGAGGGTGTGATTTTTCTTTAGCTTGTTGATGTGATGAATTATATTAATTGATTCTTGAACATTGAACCAGCCTTTCATACCTAAGATAAATCCCAGTTCATTATGCTGCATAATTCTTTTTATACTTTTTGTATTTGATTTGCTAATATTTTGTTGAAGATTTTTGCATCTATGCTTATGAGAAATATTGATCTATAGTTTTCTTTGCCCGCTCTGTCTCTGTCTGGTTTCTGTGTTAGTGTAATGGCCGTTTCATAAAATGAGTTAGGAAGTCACCCCTCTGCTTCTACCTTCTGGAAGAGATTATTAGATAATTTGGTATAACTTCTTTAAATGTTTGAGAGAATTTACTAATGAACTCCACTGGGTCAGGTGAACTCTGTTTTGGAAATTTATTAATTATTGATTCAATTTCTTTAATAGATATAGGCCTATTCAGATTGTCTCTTTCTTATTGAATTTTGGCAGATTACATTGTTAAGGTCCATTTCATTTAAGTTATAAAATTAGTAGGCATGGAATTGTTCATAATATTCCTTTATTATCCTTTTAATGTTTAGGATCTGTAGTAATGTTCTCTTTTTCATGATTGATATTAGTAATTTGTGTCCTCTCTCTTTTCTTCTTAGTTAGCCTCGTTAGAAGCTTATCAATTTTATCGATCTTTTCAAACAACTGGCTCTGGGTTTTCTTGATTTTCTTTATTGTTTTCCTGTTTTTAATTTCATTAGTTTTTGTTCTAAGTTCTATTATTTCTTCTTTTTTTGGATTTAATTTTCTCTTCTAGTTTTCTAAGGTAGAAACTTAGATTATTGATTTTTAGATCTTTCTTTTCTGATGCATACATCCAATGTTATAAATTTCTCTCAGCCCACAAATTTTTTTTAAAGATTTTATTTATTTATTTGACAGAGAGAAACACAGCGAGAGAGGGAACCAAGCAGGGGGAGTGAGAGAGGGAGAAGCAGGCTTCCCGCCGAGCAGGGAGCCCGATGTGGGACTCGATCCCGGGTCTCCGGGATCATGACCTGAGCCGAAGGCAGACGCTTAGTGGCTGAGTCACCCAGGCGCCCCATCAGCCCACAAATTTTGATAAGTTGTGTTTTCATTTTCATTTTAAAATATTTTAAAATTTCCCTGATTTTTTTTCTTTGAATCAAGTGTTATTTAGTATTGTTTAATTCCCAGGTATTTTGTGATTTTCCAGTTACCCTTCTGTCACTGATTTCTAGTTTAATTTCACTGTGGTATGCTTTATGGCCCCAAGTGTGTTCTATCTTGGAGAATGTTCCCTGTGCGTTCGAGAAGAATATATATTTTACTCTCCTTAGATGAAATAGCTTATTGATGACTATTATATTCAGTTGATTGATAGGTGTTGTTGTATTCAACTATGTCTTTACTAATTTTTGCCTGCTGGAATGGTCCATTTTTGATAGAAGGATGTTGAAGTCTTCAACAGTGATAGTGGATTTATCTATTTCCCCTTGCAGTTATGTAAGTCTGCTCTAATATATTTTGATTCTCTGTTCTTAAATGCATATTCATTAGGATTGTTATGTCTTCTTGGGAATAAACTCCTTTATCATTACATAATCCCCTTCTTTATCCCCAGCAACAATTCCTTGCTCTGAATTCTGCTTTGTTCAAAATTAATGTAGCGATTCCCTCTTGCTTTTGATTAGTGTTATCATGGCATATCTTTCTCCATCCATTTACTTTTAATTCATATGTATCTTTGTATTTAAAATGGATTTTCGAGGCTGTAGAGAAAGGGGAACCATATCACGCTGTTGGGGGGAATACAAGCTGGCACAGCCACTCTGGAAAACAGTCTGGAGTTTCCTTAAGAAATTAAAAGTGGAGCTACCTTATCACCCAGCAACTGCGCCCTTGGACATTTACCCCAACGGTACAGACGTAGTGAAAAGAAGAGGAACATACACCTTAGTGTTCATAGCAGTAGTGCCCACAACCGCCAGACTGTGGAAGGAGCCAAGATGCCTTGAACAGATGAGTGGATAAAGAAGATGTGGGTCATATACACAATGAATATTATTCAGCCATCAGAAGGGATGAATACCCACCATTTGCATCAACATAGATGGAACTGAAGGATATTAAATAAGTTAAATAAGCCAAGCAAAGAAACACAATTATGTGGTTTCACTCCTTATGTGGAACATAAGGAATAGCGCAGAGGACCATAGGGGAAGGGAGGGAAAACTGAATGGGAAGAAATCCGAGAGGGAGACAAACCATGAAAGACTCTGGACTCCAGGAATCAAACTGAGGGTTAGAAGGGAGGTGGATGGGGGGTTGGGGTAACCGGGTGATGTGTATTAAGGAGGACGTGCGTGGTAATGAGCACTGGGTATTGTACACAACCAATGAATCAAGGTCACTACATCACAAACTAATGATGTATTATATGTTGGCTATTTGAACATAATAAAAATAAATAAAGTGGGTTTATTGTAGACAACATAGTTGTGTCTTACTTTTTGATCCACTGTGACAATCTTTGTCTTTCAATTTGTGAATATAGACCATTGATATTCAGAGTGATTATTTGATATTTTTAATTACTACATACCATATTTATTTCTGTTTTCTATTTGTTACCCTTGATTTTCATTCTTGTTTTTGTTTTCCTCTCTTTATTTTGCTTTCTCTGTTTTAATTGAACAATTTATGTGATTCTATTCTCTCTCCTTTCTTAGTATATCAATTGTACCTTAAAAACAATTTTTTGGAGTTGCCCTAGAGTTTGCAATATACAACTACAAATAATAATGTTCCTTTTCAAAAAATGCTTTACTATTTCACAGATAGTACAAATACTTTTTTAAAAATATTTTATTTATTTGACAGAGAGAAACACAGCCAGAGAAGGAACACAGACAGGGGGAGTAAGAGAGGGAAAAGCAGGCTTCCTGCTCAGCGGAAGGATGCGGGTCTCGATCCCGGGACTCTCTGATCATGACCCGAGCTGAAGGCAGGTGCTTAAGGTACCTAGGTACCCCAGTATGAGTACTTTATAATAATAAAATAATCCTAACTCTTTTCTTCAGTCCTTTGTATCAATAATTCTGTCATTCAATTCATTTATATACTTAATGTGTAAGTATATACATGATATATATAGTGTGTGTACATAGCATATGTAATCAAATACATTGTTGCTACTTTAATTTTGAACAAAGAATAAGAAAAATAAAAGTTTTATCTTACCTTCACTTACTCCTTCTCCAATGTTCTTTTCTTTATGTAGATTCAAGTTTTTGACCTATATACAGTTTTCTTCTCTGAAGAACTTCTTGTAATATTTCTTACAAAGCAGGTCTACTGGCAACAAACTCTTAATTTTGGTTTGTCTGAGAACGTCTTTATTTCTCCCTCACTATCAAAGGATAATCTTTCAGTGTACATAGTTCTAGGCTGGTGGGTTTTCTTCTCTCAACACTTTGCATATTTTACCCTACTCTCTTCTTATTCAAGTGGTTTTAGAGAAGTCAGGTGTGGTTCTTGTTTTTTATCCTCTATAAATACGGTATTTTCCCCCTCTGACCTCTTAAAGTACTTTTTCTTTATCTTTGATTTTCAGTACTTTGCTATGCGTAGGTAGGTTTTTTGACATTTTTCTTAGTTTGATGTCTGACATTAATTTGGAGAAATAGTCGTTATTGTGTCAAATATTTCTTCTGTTCTTCCTTCCATCCTTCCTTTTTTCCTTCCTTTTCCTTCTGATATTCCCATTGTATATACATTACACTTTCTGTAGTTGTCTCACAGTCCCTGAGTATCCTGTTTTCCCCCCGCTCCCCAGTCTTTGTTTTTTTGTTTTTCAGTTTTGGAGGTTTCTATTGAGATGTCCTTAAGGTCAAAGACCCTTTCCTCAGCCATGTTCGGAGTACTACTTGGCTTATCTAAAGATCTTTCATTTCTATGATGGTGTTTTTGGTCTCTAACATTACTTTTTGGTTCTTTCTCAGACTTTCTATCTCTCTACTTACATTGCCTATCTGTTCTTTCATGCTGTCCATTTAAACTATTAGAACCCTTAGCATATTAATCATAGTTGTTTTAAATTCCCAATTTGATGGTTCCAACATCCTGGCTATGTCTAAGTCTGGTTCTGATGCTTGCTCTGTCTCTTCAAATCATAGTTTTGGTTTTTGTTTTATTTTTCATTTAAGTATGTCTAGTAGGTTTTGTTGTTGTTGTTGTTGATTTTGATAGACAGACATGATGTTCCAGGTAAAAAGAGCTGCTATAAATTGGCTTTAGTAATGTGGTCATGGGGGGAGAGGGGGGCACGTGATGTGGTCGTGGAGGGAGGGGGGCACGGTGTAGTCCTATGCTCCTGTGGTTGGGTCTCGGCCTTCTAAGGAGCCTGTACCACTAGACTGTGAACTCCACACACGTGTCTCCATTTCCCCTTCCTCCTTAGGTCGTACAGGATGGCTGGAGTGGCTAGAGCTGGGATAAGTATTGGTGGACGATACCGTAATCTAGTTAACCAAATCCCTTTTGCTGTGCATTGTCTTTAGTCTGTGTAATCGAACAACACTGTAATGAACATTCTCAGAGCTAAATCTTTTTTCATATCTTTGATTTTCCTAGTGCAGTCTCTAGAAGGGCTGTTGTTCAATCAGTGGGTATGCAGGCTTTGATCTTTGATAGAAACTGACACCCTGCCTGCTGTAAATTTCTGTCTCCACCAAAAATGATCAAGTGCCTCTTGCTGCATGCTGACCGAAATCGGGAGTGGGCCTTTGTTCTTCTTTGCTGATTTGAAAGGCAACATAGAACACAGAAGAAGAACAGGGCTCTTCTTGCTTGCACTTGTATTTTTACTTGTGAGTGAAAACTTATGAAAATATGTTGAATGGCAATTTGCTTTTCTTCCTTTTTTGAGTTGTCTCTTTTTTGCTCTCAGTCTATTTTTCTTTTAAAGTATTTGTCTTTTTCTCCCATTGAGTCTGCAAGTCTTTATATAATATAGATATTAAATCTTTGTCTTTCGTATAGGTTTTTGCCTTTTTGTTTTGTTTTTTGCTGTTTTTGTCATAGAGAATTTCATTTTTGTGTAGCCAAATCATTATTATATTTCAAAAGAACTTCCCCAGCTCAAGATTAAACATCTATTCATATTTCCTTCTTGGGCATTCAAGGTTTTTTCTAATATTTAAATCTTTAATATTTATGTAATTAATTTTGGCATTTACAGTGTATTAGAGAACTTTTTTAATAGCCGATTTGAATCACATTTTGTAACTTATTATTGCTGGTATATGAGTAAACTAACGATTTTTTATGTATGTACTTTAAAGTTTATAGCATTTCTCAAATTTATTCTAACTTTTAGTTGATACTGTTTTCTAGGTAAAAAAATTCATAACATTTTTCTAATATTATTGCTTTCTGTTTGACATTCTTTTCTTTCTTTGGCTCTAATTTCTAGTCTAGTCCTAAGTAATAGTGTGCATAATATGCTACTTTCTATTTTTTAACCAAGATTAACCTGGTGTTACTTCTTTGGAATCTTACAAAATTAAATGTCTTTTTTTGTAGCAGAAACTCTGATATGTAGGAAGCCTTCAATTACCTTTCTCTTTGCATGATCACTGAGGTCCTAGGGACCTCCCTCTGGCTAAATCTGAGCTGAGCTCATCACAGGCCCAGGACCCCTACAGATCGTGGACTTGTGAGGTGAGCATGGCTTGGACGTTTAGGGGCACTTTCTGGACATCTCCCCTCAAGCCGGCTGGTCACTTTGGACGGCGGTTACCAGGAACGCCCATGCATTCTAATGGCTGAGCTAGGCAGGGAGCCCTTACAGGTATCACTCTGCAGCCTGAGGAGCAGCTACCCTGTAACATGTGAAATGATATGATCTCCTTGTAGTGTCTATAGTGTTTTTCTGGCTTGAACCAATTCAGAGAAGAAATATTCTAAAATCACAGATCATTCTGTCATTTGGAATGTTTTGAAGTTGGGAGGTTGGGGGTGAGGGCAGAGAAGACGACGGGTGTGAATGCCCCTGCGCTCCACTCTGTACCTTGGGGAAGCAGAGGTTTGGAACAGACCGCAGGGGGCCAGCCCCTGGCAGACACTCATCCTTGCTTTTCCCTATTACATGACTCTACCTTGACCCAGATAAACACCCCAAAACTGTATGGTCCCTTCCCAAGGAAGCCAGGTTTTCTGATAACTTCATGGACAGTGCTGGCCTAAAATGTGCCTCTTACCCAAGAGAGGCCCCAAAGTCCATATTATGGCTTCACATTAAAGTATTGAAGACTCAGATGGTGCCTTCAAATCCAGGATGGGGTACCCCACTAGGCTGGCTGTCAGCTCCTCAGCACAAGTCCCAGATGGACCGGGTGGTCCCTAGCAGATTGTTGAGGGACAAGTGACAGGGAGGTTTTGATGTGGCAGGGCAGAGGGCGGGGGTGGTTTGGCAGGCAGCCCATGCCATACGGAGGAGGATGGATATTGGAGAGGGGACAGAGGACAGACCCCTGCTGTGGGCGCCATTTTGCCTCTGGCATCCCTGCCCTCTTGGTACTTGCTGCTGCCTGTGTTCCTCTTCCCCAGTCCCCTTCCCTGCTGGGTTCCCCCTTCTTCTCTCTATCCCTGCTTCCTCTCCCCTCCTCCCTGCACGCACTGCCACGTGTCCCTGTGGCATCTGGCACCCATGAAGGCATCCCAGTCGTGCCCTTTCTCAGAACTGCCGGGCTGCCCGTCTTCCTGGGAAGCTCCTCTCCCTTTCTCCTTCCATCTGTCTCCACTTTGCGCATCTATACTTGGCATCGTCTGCATTGCCAAAGAGTTTAAGAGAGTTATCCAAAGCTCTTTGTACCCAGGAGTCTAAATAAATGGAATTGGGTTGGGTTATTTTTCATTCGTGGATGGAGCCAGAAACTTACAAAGCTTTATAAGTGCTGAATTTGTTTTTACTCAAAACAATTTTATTTTGGTAAATAAATAATAGGAACATGAATTTTAAAATACTAGCCATATTGTAAATTATCACACTTTTCTATTTGAGGATTTTGCAGCTATGATCAATATACAGGAGAGAAAGAGGGAGACCGTGAGTGAAGAAGGCGTAAGGGTGGATTGTTTCGGATGGCGGATCCCAGAATGGATAATAAACCATTCTTTGCATCGTCGTTTAGGTTCTTTTTGTAGCTCCTGCGACACTGACTGGTCTCTGTTTTTGATGTGTGTGTTCTGTTGTGTATCCATGTGCTTGTGTCCCTGCGGCGGCGGCGACCCCAGGACGAGATCCTGACCGTCATCAGAAGAGTGGATGAGAACTGGGCGGAAGGCATGCTGGGAGACAAGATTGGGATCTTCCCCTTGCTGTACGTGGAGGTAAGATCACGGTCTTGGACGCGCTTCCTCTTGCACCCTGCTGACCGTTTCACCGGCTGGGCAGGGGGCAGGGCTGGGCTCCTGCCCTGGGAGTCCCTCTTCCAAGAGAGGGGGACGGGGACTGTGTTGGTTTCTCTCCTGTTCAGCCTACTGTGCTACGAGACTTGCCTCGGCCCCTCGAACCGTCCGCCCCAGGCCCGGCTGCAGACCGTCTTACTATGTGGGCAGTGACGGAGGCGCCCATGTGAGCTTTCCCCACTTCCCACAGAATCCCCTGCCGGCCCCTGCTCTCCCCAGACTCTCCTGGCGCCGCTGCTCTCGTCTTCGCAGCCCCAAGGACAGGGCAGCATCCCCCGTGAGCTGGAGCTTGCTGGCGCTAGCGGGCCGTGGGCGGTCCTCCCGGGACTTGGGTAACCGGGCCGCTCATCCAGCTCCGCGTCCCTAAAGCGAAGATGACGGGGGGCCTGTTCGTTCCTATATCCTTTCTGTAACTAAAGGGCATTTGGTTTCCAGGGAGTCCGTTGTGGGCCGTGGCTGAACAGGGAGCCTCTCTGAACGAGCTGCGAACCCTTGTTTGCTCGGGCCGTGTGTGTGGACGGGGCCGTTTGCCCGTCGTGTGCGCGTGTGCTACTCGGCGGGAGAGGCCCTGCGCGCCCATGAGCCCCACGCGTCTCTTCTCTTGGCATCGCGTCTGTCCACACGGTCGGGCTCGCTGATGCTCGCTGCGTGCCGTGTGGCAACGGCCGCAAGCCAGGAACGCCCCACTTTACAGGCGGCGAACAGAGGCTCGGAAAGGCCCCCCGCTGATAAACGGCAGAGCCACAACATAGGCACAGGCTGTTTGCTGTGGACGTGGCCCTTCGCTGCCTGCCCTCCAGGACCCCTGACTAGCGAACCCTGCTTCGCTCGGCCCGCCGTGGGGCTCCGCAGGCCAGCAGGCGACACGGCTGGCTTTGCCACACCTGCCAGGCGCTGGGGTGTGTGCGCTGCCCCTGGGTGCTCGCTCAACGCACCTGCTGATTCCTGTCCCCGCAGGCCCCGCCCAGTGCCCTAGTAGACGCCCAGCCCTCTTCTGTTTTTCTAGCCTCATCTCTGGCCATCTCTCCTCCCTCCCCTCAATGCTCTGGACCAGGGTTGTCTCACAGTGATTCTGGGTCAAGTGCCCAGGAGATTCTGAGACTCTCACAGGAACTGTAGGTCCACACACATGGCGCTCACCCAGGCACGTCTGCACAGACTCCGCTCACGCACGCTCTCAGCCCTCGCCATCACACTGCAGGAGTCAGTGTTGCCCGGACACCTGTAAACTTCCACTCGTGCGTTTGTTCCCGTTTCCAGGGGTGTGTTCTTTACCCTGCTACTGAAGATCGAAGAACCTGATGCATGAGGAACAGATTACAGGCCACAAGTGAAAAATCTGCCTTCCCAGACGTGTGCAGCTGGGGGACTTCTTTCCCCAGGCGGGCTTGCAGGGTGCTCACGTATGCAGCGGTGCTAACAGCAGCTTTCTTAGGGTGGCCCTGAACGGGAAACCCGGCATCAGTGGTGGGATGGATAAATAAAGATGGTATGTCCGTATGAGGGAGTGCTACCCAGCACAGAAAACGGACAGAAGACTGCCTCATTTAAAAGCATGGCTCAGTCTCACAGACAAATCTTTTGAAAGAAGCCAGACACAAAAGAGTGTGTATGATTCTTGCCTTTAGGAAGTTCGGGGGCAGCCAGAACCGCTCCAGGGTGACAGAGGCAGAGCAGCAGGGCCCCTGCAGGGAGACGGGCGGGATGCGGTAAGCAGAGGCCTCGGGGAGGTGGAGATCCTTGATGTCTTCGTCTCGGGAGGGCTCACACAGTTGTGTGTCACTGTGAAATGGTGTGCAGTTAACATCTGTGCACATGACAGTGCGGTGTAAGAAGCTAAGACAGAAGGACCAAGGCAGGTCAGGGTCCCTCTGGGGAAGGCCAGGTCAGGCCGGCCGGCCACCGGCCCTGGAAGGGCTCAGGCATCCTCAGGGCGGCTGAGGCCTCGGCTCCGGGCCAGGAAACCAATCCGCGGGCTGTCCTGGGTTCGCAGAGCCTTCAAGCACTCCCTTGGGGACTTGGAGGCAGGCTCCTCCCTCCTCCCGGCCCAGGAGCCGCAGCCCCGCATCTGCCCCAGCATGGCTTCCTTACTCCTCTGTGTGTTTCCTCCGAGACAACACCCTGCGGGCCCTGGGGCTCCGGGGTGCTCTGCTTTCCCTCCAGGGGCAGCGGCAGAGCAGGGCCTGAAGCAGCCGTGGGCAGGGCCTTGCTCCTTGGATGCGCTCCCTCCCGGGCAGGGCCCTGGCCCCGGTAGTCCCTGGTCACCAGCCCTGGCCCTCGAAGCCGCAGCGTGGCTACAGCAGCCCCTGACTCCCGGCTTCTCACTGGACGACCCCGGACACAGCAGCCCCGAACAGCTCATTCCTGCATCTCACTCTTTCTCTCCCGGTGCCCCCCGCGTCGGCTTCGGGTGGATTCTGGGGGTTGCGGAGTGCAGGCTGCCCTCCCTCCAGGAGGCTGAGTGAGCCTTCGAGATCCGAGTCTGAACCTGAGCTTCGCGTTGGGGTCCCTGCTCCTACATTCAGCCATAGAGCTAAGGGGATGGCCCTCGGGGTCCCTGGAGGCCTGGGAGAGACGGGAAGGGAAGCGGATGGTGGGGGGCTGCCTCCTGCTATTGATGAGCATCCATCCCGCCCACACCTGAGAAGGGGCAGGCTGACTCTGGGACGGGCAGGGGTCTCTCCTGGGCCCTCTACCGGGGGACAGCCCACACTCCGGAGGTGAAAGGACCGGCTAGGGCTTTGGAAGCCAGGTGTCCTACAGGAAGGACAGAATTTGGGAAGAAGTATGAGGCGTGTAATATTTGAGGTGTCCGTGCCTGCTGTCACAGGGAAACCCTGAGACCCGAGGTCATAACCACAGTAGGGTCGTGTCCGGCTCTTCCGCTGGCCAGGCCCACGCAGGCCCCAGGGAGACCCTGCCAGTCGGGCTCCGCCATCTTTCACACGTGCGAGTGTGCGAGTTTCATGGGCCAGGCCTGGCCGTGGACATCGGACCCCCTCCCACGGCCATGGCCAGTCACACGGCTGCCTGACCACAAGGCCGCTGGGGACCCCGGGAAGGGTGGGTCCTCCTGACGGGAGGGGCTGCCCAGTTACTGTGCTTTTTAATTTTGTCCAGTGTGTTTCATGAGCGTGAGAAGGAAATAACATGACGTGACAGGCCGTGTTCAGAGGAGCCCTAAGGAAAGCCTCTCCTCCGGGGAAGCGTCCCTTCCCCACCCACTGTGAAGGCAGTGCGCTGCGCCGCACAGCCCCGAGAAGCCTGGAGGGGTGAGCGGGCAGATGAGCGCTGGTGGAGAGCCGGGAAGGGGAAACACCTCACATGATCATCACAACCAGGGGGGCACTCTGGTCACTTCTATGCTGGATAGGGCACCCCAAGGGGAGAGTGGGGGGAGGGAAGAGGTAGGCCCGAGGGAGGGATCGCAGGGACCATTGATAAGAGCTGGGAGGGGATGCGGGCCCGCCTTGATGGACAGGGGAGAAACCCGCCCCTCAGAGGGAGGAGGAGGGAGTGGGGAAGGTTCTGAGGCACGCCGACACCTCGGATGTTCCTAGTTTCTGCCCAGTTCTCTTGCTCTCAGCTACTTGGAGGACATTTGTTGAGAGTGACAAGGTTCAGGGCTTAAGAATAGAGGCCACGTGGCAGCTGCTGCAGGGGAAGATGGCCGGGGGTGTGGGAGAGCTGCGGGAGCTGAGGGAGGAGGTAAAGGGCGGGCAGAAGGCTGCTGGGCTTGGTCCCCATCGTGGGGGTGCTCGTGACGTGGGTGCAGGGCTTCAGGTGCTGTGGGAGGTTCACAGCGCTGGCCACCGCCTGTGGGGCCAGAGTAGTGCTCAGGAGGGCAGTCTGGAAAGAAAGGATGAC
>PITA01028849.1:0-18739 GCA_004023965.1 Spilogale gracilis | reverse complement strand
GAGGGACTTGGAGGGAGGGGGGTGGAGGGATGGGAGAGCCTGGTGGTGGGTACTGGGGACACCTAAAGCGTGGAGCACTGGGTGTGGGGAATGGGGAATGAATCTTGAAACACTGGAAAAAAAATTTAGTAACAATAAAAAAAAAAACAACAAAAAACAAAAAAAAACAAAATTCCAATAGCATTTTTTACACACACACACACACACACACACACACACACACACACACACATTCACATACACACACAACCTTAAAATTCATATGGAACCACTAAAAACTCCAAATAGCCAAAACAATCTTGAGCAAGAAGAAAAAAGCTAGAAGTACCATATTTTCTGATTTCAAAATATTACAGAAACCATGCATCTCATATCAAATATCAAATATCAAAATATTACAGAACATAAAAACAGACATATAGACCAATGAAACAGAATAGAGAGCCCTGAAATAAAACCACCACAGTCATCTAAACTTCAATAGGGGCACCATGAATACAAAATGAAGAAAAGACAGTCTCTTCACTAAATGATTTTGGGAAAACAGAATATCCACAAGAAAAAGAATTAAATTAAATCCATATATCATACCATATACAATAATCAACATTAAAACCTTCAATATAAGACCTAAAACCATAAAAATCCTGAAATATAACAGAGAAAAGCTCACTGAAATAGGTCTTAGCAATGTTTTTCATATATGATCCTAAAACACAGGCAAGAAAAGCAAAAATAGACAAGTAATATTGCATCTAAACTAAAAACGTCTGGACAGCAAAAGAAACATTGAACAGAGTGAAAACCTGTGGGAAGCCGGACCTTGGCGAGGCCACCTGCATCCGGCTGCTGACTGGCAAGGCCATTTACGCCCAACTTCTGACAAGCTGTTTTTGTGCAAGCTCTACTCCCTGAAACAGCTCGTACTGGAATGCCACTGATGGCTAGCAGTATGTTTCACTATGCTATCTCTAATTTTTGTGTTTTAGTTACTTGAGCTGCCTGCTAGAGAAACTCCCCTCTCTGCCTGCCCTATAATTACCCCCTTGAACTTGCCAATAAATGAGACTTGATCAGAATTCTGTCTTGTCTCCATCTCTCGTATCTCTTGTCCTATCATTCTCACTCCCCCTCTAGGGTCTCCATTGACTACCCACAGGTCGGGACTAAAACCTATAAAATGGTAGAAAATATTTGCAAAGCATACATCTCATGAGAAATAAATATCCAAAATACATAAGCAACTTCTATAACTCAATAGCAAAACATAACAATGCCACCAACAAAATTATCCATCTAATTCCATGTAAGTGTCCAAAACATTTATGGTCCATTGAGAGTCATGAGACTTGTGAAGATTTGCAAACAAATGCAAATGTCTGACAGGGTAAAAAATCACCATCAAAAGGTATAATCAGCTTAGTTTGCATGATTCATGTGCTTTTTTTTTTTTTTTTAATTTGAGTCTTCTCAAATACTCCTGATTCTATTAATGTTATTAACAAATAATATAGGCCCAAGTCAGAATTGCCATCATTAAAGCCACAAGTTCTCTAAGAAAACTGCCCAAGATTGAATGATGTTTCTATTATTACTAAATGTGTGACTTGGGACAAGGCATTTAACATCTCTGTGTTTCAGAATCTTCATCTCTGAAAAGGGAATAATAGTATCACTTTCACAGAATTTTAATAAGTTGTAGTATTGTTTGCATATTGATGAGGAGTGTGTTTCTAGAGCTTGAAAAATTTTCAGTGCCTCTCTTGTATAGAAAGAAGCCAAGCAGTTCTATCCTTGGGTTATATCTAGAAAAGTTTAAATCTTCTGCATAATCTCAAGTGATTCCTTGAATGTGGGATCCAGAAGAAAAGTATTAGCATTGGCAAAAGCAATTCAATGACTTTCCAACTGTAATACATTTTCATTTTCCTAAATGTGTGGTATGCACCAAGCAAACAATGTACTGTATATAAAACCAACTTCACTGAGCTCTTCATTATTTATAAACAATTTAACATGAATTCACATGCTGATCCTTACTTCTTTAGGTATGTTTTATATTAATTGGTTTATTTAAATTCTTTTTGGATTAAGTCTTCAAATTTTAGCATTCTGGAAAGTATTTAAATATTGCTGACAAGCTAAAAAGTATAGTTTTCTATTCAGTCCTTTGGCCATTTCTCAGGGTTTACTGATTAATAGCAATGTATGATTGATTTCTTCTTCCATCACAGGTAAAGTGCCATATAAGTATCATCAGAAATATGGCACTTCTAAGTATCAGGATCCATTAGTTCACTTTGAAGACTGCAAAGATTTAGATCTAGGTTAAACTGAATTCAGACCTTGAAGTTAAACTGAGGAATTTGCTTCTGAACCTTGTGAATTCTTTAGTTCTAGGAAGTTGATATGTCAATGATTACTACAGGATTTCTTATTGACTCTAAAAAATACATAGTGAAAAATCAGAAAAGTCACATTTAACACATTAAATGCTGATGAAAGAAATCGCATATTTTACCTTTGAGAATCACTGATGTTGCAAGAACTCAGTATCTTATAGACCTTGTCATAGGCACAAAATAATTTAATAGGTGCTTTGACTGACTGGATGATAATGACTATTTGTATGCAGGATATTTTTTGGTAAAGTGCTCTTGGGAACAACACCTGCTAAGGAAGGAAAAGCAACTTTACATTAATACAGCAGATTATAAAGCATTAACAGAAATTCTTGTCCTGAAAAGTTAAATTGTGCACTCATAGATCAAACTCAGAAGACGGTGACAGGGCTTTGGCTTTGCTGGCCATTTATCTACAGGAGGATCAGTTTAATAAGAAGTTCAATTGTAGGGTTGGCTTTACTAGAAGCATACCAACTCATTCACATTCTATTATTCTAAATGTTATGATATTCCTTCCTCACTTGTAAAATTGGAAGATAGTTTCCTGGGAAGAAATAAGTAGTTTTCAAGGATCTTTAGAAATAATTGTGGATTATACTGAAGGCAACTGCAGTAATGTCAAACTCTTGGATACTTGAGATGAGCCATTTCTTGGGCAAATTCCATTTTCTCAAAGGGTCTGCTTAATCATAAATCCAAGAACTCTCTTGGCTTTAAACTTCTTTGCCAACAGAGTGATTCTGAAAAGTGTGTAGAAGTCTAAGCTCACCCAAAAGTAGCTTCAGGAGGGTATATTGGAGGCTATCATATGCTGTCCTGATACTACTCTTCTAGAACTGAAGCACTCATTACTCCAGGTTACAGAAGTGCTGGTTCCTAATAGCTCTTAGCTAAGTCTTTCTCTGGAAATTGTCCTAATCTAGAGGAAGCCATCTCATCCAAGTTTGCTCCCTTCCCTGGGGCAGCCTGCATCCAATATCTGGTTATTGAGGAAGTAGCAAAGGTCCAACTTCATTGCCTCCATTTAAGACTATTTTTAGTCTTAAAATAAGGGCATTTTTAAAAATTTTAAATAAATGGGCATTCCCAGCTCCAGAACATCAAGAGGACTGGTCGAGGCCTTTGCTGGAAGACTGTATTGCCACTTACTTGTCTGTCTGTCCTAATACTGCTTTCCCTTCCTCAGTAGGTGTTATTCCTAAAAGCACTTTACCAAAAAATATCCTGCATACAAATCTTCATTTCAGTATTTCTCTCAGAGGAAATGTATCCTCTGATAGTTGACTATGTCAGGAGTGGTTCCAGGAAATAGACTGTAAAATGAATTGGATTTTCCTCTGGCCAACTGGTAATGATGCCATCATTATTGGCAAGTAGAGTACTCTTAGACCTCAACAGGTTGTAGTAGTATATTGTTAAAACATTCACTAGGGGCACCTGGGTGGCTCAGTTGGTTAAGCAACTGCCTTGGGCTCAGGTCATGATCCCGGAGACCCAGGATCGAGTACCACATAGGGGTCCCTGCTCGGCGGGAAGCCTGCTTCTCCCTCTCTCACTCCCCCTGCTTGTGTTCCCTCTCTGGCTATGTTTCTCTCTGTCAAATAAATAAATTAAAAAACAAAACAAAACAAAACCAAAAACATTCACTAATGGTGAACTGAAATGGGATGCTAGTGAAAGGAAATGCCCCAATAGGAGAATATCTTAGGCACTTGAAAACTTCTAGGGATCATAAGTACTGTGGAATCAGACAGCCTTTGCTCAGTATTATTGATACATTTAAGACATTAAAATACTAAAGGTAATAAATAATTAATTAAAAGTGAGCTCTGAAAGCCAAAGGGCATTCTTGGTAGCACAAGAAGAGACTCAATTCCTGCAGCTGGAAGGGAAGGAAAGAAAGTAGATCTCCAAAGAAAGTTGACTTATTAACTGATTTGAAATGCCATGATCAGGAGCCTATTAAAAACATATGGAATCCTGGGTCTAGGGATGTGGCCATCTGAGTCAATTTATCAAAAAAAATCTTAAATTCTTAGATCCTCTAGATCACTCTGAGCCTACAGATATGGTCCAGGAAAGCCTACTAAAGGCTAGGGCTTCCCCCTTCTGCTTTGTAAGATACAGTATACATCCATTTCAGGACCTATATCCACCTCTTCTCCTGACCATAAGACCAATATCTAGGATCAGTTTAATGTATAACCCAGCCAGGACAGTGCTAGATTTGCTAAAGAAGAAAATAACAATATCTGTGTATCTATATATCTCAAAGACTCAGTAAGACCTGGTTAACATAGAGTAGCAGCACCCGAGAGAGTTTTTTCTAGGATTTCTTCTTGGTTTTGGATCAGGGGTGCAGAACATAAAACTGGATAAAGGAGAGTTTATTTTATTTATTTATTTATTTATTTTTAAAGATTTTATTTATTTGACAGAGAGAAACACAGCCAGAGAGGGAACATAAGCAGGGGGAGTGAGAGAGAGAGAAGCAGGCCTCCCGCCGAACAGGGAGCCCGATGTGGGACTCGATCCTGAGTCTCTGCGATCATGACCTGAGCCGAAGGCAGTGGATTAACCAACTGAGCCACCCAGGTGGCCCAAAGGAGAGTTTATTTGCTGTTCTTCTGGAATACAGGATTTAATTCCCTGACAAACTTGAGGAAAAAAAAATTGTTAACATACTGCTAGGAAGATCCTTGGGAACTTAGGAAAAAAAATGCCTGTTCTAAATGAAGTGTAAAATTTTGACTTACTCTAACTAACGGCTGAGATAGGGATCAATAGGCAGACAGAGGTGAAGAGAGAGGGGATACACTATGTACACCTAGAAAACTACCAGCTGACAATGAGAGGTTTGTAAGACAGCTATGGAGACACACTGTTTACCAAAGCAACAAGAAATGCATCCATGTCACTGGGAAGCTCAAGGATGTTTTTCCACTGTAGCTAAGCATGATAGGAGAAATGATATTACAGAATGGAAATGGGAAAGATAGAGGCTAGGTGCCTAATCATCAGATACAAGCTGGGCATAGTTACTGTAATGAGAGGTAAGGCTGGAGTGGCCACTCAATGCCTGACCTTCAGAGCTATGAAATGACTAACAAGGCACATTATTACTAGGGGAAAGATATAAATAGGCAACCAACACTGATATTGCTTAATTTATACAACCAAAAGAAATGAAAAATCTATGATTAGGAGGGTAAGGGGACCAGTCCTATGTGGATAATATGCAATCCCTTGCCCAGTTTCTAAACTTGAGCCAAGTCTCAGGCCCTTGAACCTAATGACTAAAGGAGATGCTGAGTCCACAGAAGGAAGGACTCTGTACTCCATGATAAATGTATATAGTAATAATTCCCTCAATTCTTTCCCCAAAGGAACCTACCACCATTTATTCAGTTAACCATACACTGAGGAAAAAGAATATCCAGACATTTTAAGGGCTTTTGGATATAGGGTTTGAATTGACATTGATACCCAGAAATCTGAAGTGTCACCATGGACCCCCATATTAGAATAAGGATCATAAGGTAACGGAACAATGGCCTCGGGGTGTCTCACATGGGTTGCTCTATCTCCAAACATATACTTGGTAACTGATACAACTCCCACACTTGTTCCTTGGCCTATGGAATAAATGCTATGATACTAAGGAAGGTTAAGAGGAAGTCATTGAAACTGCCTATCCTATCCCTAGTCAATATGGTAAATAAAAACAGAATTATAAGGCGCCTGGGTGGCTCAGAGGGTTAAGCTTCTGCCTCCGGCTCAGGTCATGATCTTAGGGTCCTGGGATCGAGTTGCATATTGGGCTTTCTGCTTAGCAGGGAGCCTGCTTCCCCCTTTTTCTCTGCCTGCCTCTCTGCCTATTTGTGATTTCTCTGTCAAATAAATAAATAAAATCTTAAAAAAAAAACAAAACAAAACCAGCATTGCATTCGAGAAGGAATGACAGAGATTAAGACCTAAAAGGGACAGAGATGGTTTTTCCTATCATTTAATTTACCAGACTTGTCCCTGTGACCTTTATAGATCCTGTTGGGTAGTGGTACACTGTTGCAAACTCAACAAAATTATAGCCTCAATTGTAGCTGCTATGCAGGTATGTTAGAGCAGATTAACATAGACTCAGGTGCATGGTTTGTAGCCATTGATATGGCAAATGTAATATTTTCCACCATTGTCCAAAAAGTGTCCTAAGACCAGTTTGCATTCATATGAAATAGAAAATATGAAATATGTTTGGTCTTGATTCAAGCTATGTTAACTTTCCAATTCTCTCTTAAAATATAGCTCTAAGAAACCTAAGCCATTTAGGTACTCTGCAGGTTATCATATTAATCTCCTGTATTGAAGACTCATATTAACTGAAACAAATAAGAAGTGGTGAATATGTTGGAGGCTTTGATAAGATGTATGTATCTGGTCCTTGATAAGATATGAGTTATTTAAAAAATAACTTACTGGAGCACCTGGGTGGCTCAGTTGGTTGAGCCTCTGACTCTTGATTTTGGGTCAGGTCATGATCTCAGGGTTGTAAGATCAAGCCCTGAATTGGGCTCCACACTGAGCGTGGATCCTACTTAAAATTTTAAAATTGTCTCTCTCCCTCTCTCTCTGTCCCTCCCCTCTCTCTTTCTAAAAAAAACAAAAAACAAAAAAAAACACAAAAAAACCCACTTTTACTTATTTCTTATAAAATATTTGATGAAAATAATAATCTATCATTTTATTTACTTACCTGCCATATGCAATTCTGTGCTTATCACTACATACATATTACACATTCAGTTTTACCCCCAAACTATTATTGTTTTGATTTCACTAGTAATGAAGCTGAAACTCAGAGTAGTTATATACTTGGTCAAATTTATACACTGGCAAGAAGATTCAGAACCAGAACTCAGATCTGTTTGACATCAAAACTCATACTTACTTCTCTGTTACTGCACAGAGACACAAATGGTTTCCCAAACCCGGTGTACAGAGTTGATCCTCTGGTCCTCATCACTTTTTTTTTCTTTTGGCCTTGTCACTAAACAGGAAATAACTCATTATTTTAGCCAGATGGCAGCCAAATCACACCTCTTTGAGAAAGAAAAAAACTGACTGCCTTCATTTTAAAAGACCCATAAATCATAATGCTTAAATCACCCTTTCAACATAGTGCAGGAAAAAATACAGGGGAAATGGTTGAATTTTTCAGAAATTGTCATAAATCACTTAGTAGGGACAGAATTGAAGTTTTCAAAAATGGAAAGGATACACCAGGCTGTTAGATGTCTTGCTTCAGACTGCTGGTTGAAACAAGACACATTCTCAGGAAGGGTGGACTTGAGGAGTCTTAGAGAAAATTCAAGAAGTCATCATACTAAATTGAATTGGGAAACTGGCCAAAGCAGCATTTTCCCAGGCCATTAACTTTTATTCTCTTATTTGTCATCATGAATATATATGTGTTCCATAAACGTACGTGTAATGGATGCTTTCTAATGATGATTATCTACTCTCAAACAGCATTTTACTTTGTTTTTAGAGTTGTTTCCTCTGTATTTGTTGGATTCATCTTTAACCTGAACTACTGTCCTACTGGAAAACACAGAGCATATCTTTAGAGCCTGGATTTTCATCAAAGAAGTCAACCAAAATCAAACCAAAAATAGAAATTTAATTTTAATTTAGGGCTTAAAAACAAAACAATATCCTTTGTTGGTTGTTATTACTGTTGTAGTGACAGAAACCAGAAAGGGAGAGATGAGTATTAATTGTTAACTCTGTTTCTTAGAAATAAAGATATAGGCAATATTCCAGAGGTTTCTATTTATTCTCTAAGAAGTAAATGGAAAACAATAAATGAAATAACTTTTTTATTTGAATTTTATAAAATTTATAACTTAATTCTGCCAAAAAGCTACAGAAAGTGACTTTATTCCTATAGGGACCAGAATTTCACATATGATAGTGAACAAAGGTATGTTGAACTTTATACTGAAAACTAGAACTAAAAATTATAAAAAAATTTTTTTAAACTAAGCACTATAATTAGGTTATTATATCAAACATACTTCAGCTATGAATTAATATTAGGAAGAAATAAAGTGTAAATCAAATTCTCTTCTTTTGTGGGAAAATCAGACAGAAACATTTGGTGTAATGTTTTAACATCCTTCATTTTACATTTGACATTTTACAGAACATAAAGGGTCATTTTTACAAAGAAATATGGAAACTTCATAAATTTTTCCCAATGGCCTTTTACAATTTATTATTCAAAATCATTCTCTTTTAAAGTGTTTATTCTGACATTATCTTTGCCATTGTTTCCTTCTTCCAGGTTATTATTTCTCAATAGCTTTGCCTGTGATTCTCCAGCACACTTTTTTATATTTATAAAATTGGATAATCATCCATATACTGATACAGTTTCATAGAAAGGGAAAAGGATTATTAGTGCAATTGCTAAACAGAAAAAGATGTTTTGAGTGGAGGGGAGTCTGGGTGGCTCAGATGGTTAAGCATCTGCCTTCAGGTGGAATCATGATCTCCAGATCCTGCCCGGTGTGGGACTCCCAACTCAGCATGGAGCCTGGAGCCTGCTTCTTCCTCTCCCTCTGCCTCCCCCACTGCTTGTGCTTTCTCTCTCTCTGTATCTCTCTCAACTGAATAAATTTAAAAAATCTTTTTAAAAAAATTTTTATTTTATTTATTTGAGAGAGAGTGAGAAGGGAGAAGATCAGAGGGAGAAGCGGACTCCTCGCAGAGCTGGAAACCCTATGCGGGACTCGATCCCGGCATTCCAGGATCATGACCAGAGCGGAAGGTAGTTACTTAACCAACTGAGCTACCCAGACATCCAAAAAATCTTTAAAAAAAGATGTTTTGATTGGAAACTAATATTTAAATTAATATTTTTGTACTTTACTTTTGCTTTCCTAAACATGTCTGTTGAGACTTATTGAATAAGAATTCACAGAACAGAGGAGGATTTTAAAGAAAGGACTGTGGAATGAGATATGTTTAACATTCTGCTCAGGCTGCAATAATAAAATACCACAGGCTGGGTGGTTTAAACCAGAAATTTATTTTCTTACAACCCTATAAGCTGAAATTCCAAGATCATGATGCTCTCAGGATTGGTTTCTGGTGAGGTCTTTCTTCCTGGTTTATAGATGGACCCTTCCCAGTATGTCCTCACATGGCATTTCCTCTCTGTAATGAGAGAGATAGAGATTAGAGATAGAGATGATAGAGGTAGAGATGATAGAGATAGAAAGGGAGAGAGATAGATACCTAGTATCTCTCCCTTTTCTTATTAAGGATGCAAATCTTAACAGATTAGGGCCTTTCCTTATGACTTCATTTAACTTTAATTATATGTGTAAGGCCCTATCTCCAAATAGAGTCTTATTAGGAATTAGGGCCTCAATATATGGATTTAAGGAGACAAAATTTAGTCCCTAGCAACATGTACTCAATTATAGCTCCTTTGCTTTCTTTTTGTTTCATATTGGATAGATGAAAAGCATCACTTAGCCTTAATTTGATAATCTATATAATGTGGAAAATTACTCATTCATAGGATTTTGAAATGGATCAAAGAAACAATGTGTTTTAAGCATTCAGCATGGTACCTGACATAGAATAAATGCCCAATAAATATTGGTTGTTATTTTGGATTCCTGTTAATAGCCCAGTGCTAATTCAATATGAAAAATGAAAAGAGATTGTATTTGTTCTTTCATGACACTAAGAAATGGTGAACCTGGAAGAGATCAGGGATGATGGTGGAGTAGGAGGATCCTGAGCTTATCTTGTCCCACAGATATACTGAAGCAACTACTATGCAACAAACTCTGGAAATTATCTGGAGACTTTCAGAACACATCTTTCAAAAGCTAGTCATAAAGAGAAGAACACATAGAAAACGGTATAGTGGTGGAGATGAGGTCAGGAACAAAACTCCCGGTGCAACTAAACACAAGTGGGAGGGACATCACAAGCATGGAGGAGCAAGGGGATTGGATCCACATGAGGCACTCCTGGCCTTGGAGACCTGCATAGGAATATAAGTCCCCATAACATCTGGCTATGAAAATCAGTGGGGCTCAATTTCAGGAAAGCCAGAGATCTATATGAAACCAAGTCTTTTCCCATAAAAGGCCAGTACACTAAATGACTCAACCTGATGCATAGCACAGAAGCAGTAGTTGAAAAACTCCTGGAGTATATGTGAAGAAAATTTCTTGACTAATTTTAGGATACTTGCTATAGATATAGCAATGTGTAGGAGATTACTCCAGGAACAAAAGTGTTGGTAGGTGCCATTTTTCTTGCCCTTCCCAAGCCTGGGTAGCAAAAAGCTTGCAGAAGCCAAGTCTCACCCTCTCTATCCACCTTGCTAGCACTGTGTGATGTGCCCCAGTATTCCCTTGAAGACCCATCCCATTCAACCTTCCTACATCTGTAGGCATCCTGCAAAAGCAACTCCTGCCGCACCATAAACTCTGCCCTTTGGTGCCCCCACAGCTGTCACAGCAGCTAATTGCAGACAGCCAGAGTGAGGGCCAGTCATTCCTACCAGTAAACTCTCAGAAGCTTCAGCTGGGTCTCTCAAGAGTGTGGGGGAGAAAACTCTGCCCAGTGTACCCACAATAAGTGAAGAGGGTCATTGAGGTCCAGTCCCCCTTTCCCCACCATGTTCACAAGAATTGCAACTCAGCTATTAGAGTAGGAGGGTGCAGGCAGTCCACATAAGGGAAACCTCTGGAGTTCCTGGTTCTGATGTGTGGAGGTCTACTATAGAGCACTGAATGTGTGGAGGTCTACTATAGAGCACCACAGGACCTCTCTACACAAAGCCACTACTTTCAAGACCAGAAGATATAACTTACCTACCTAAAACATAGAAAAAAATACAGAGGGTTAGAGAAAATGGGGAGAAAGAGGATTATGTCCCAAATTAAAGAAAAAGATAAAAACACAGAAAAAAAACTAAACAAAACAGAGACAAGCAATATGCCTGATAAAAAGTTCAAAGTAGTGGTCATAAAGATACTCAGACTTGACAGAAGAACTGATCAACTCAGAATTCAACAGAGATAGAAAACAAAAAATAATCAGAGCTGAAGAATACAATAACTGAAGATAAAGAATACACTAGAAGAATTAATGGAAGATTAGAAATGGCAGAAAAATGGTTGAGTGATCTGGAAGACTAAATAATGGGAAGCAACCAAGCTGAACAGCAGAAAAGAAAAAAAGAATAATAAAAAATAAGAAGTTAAGGAACCTCTGTGACACCATCAAGTATAGTAATACATTATAGGGATCCCAGAAGGAGAGAGAGATAAGAGACAAAAAACTTATTTGAAGAAATAATAATAGCAGCAAACTTCCATAATTTGATGAAGAAAACAGATATTCAGGTCCAGAACCAAAGAGAGCCCCAAACAAAATGAAGCCAAGCAGGTCCACATCAAGACATGTAATAATTAAAATGGCAAAAACCAAAGGTAAAGAGAGAATCTTAAAAGCAACACTAGAAAAGAAAGCGGTTAAATACAAGGGGAAAACCCAGAAGGCTATCATCTGATTTTTCAGCATAAACCTTCTAGGCCAGAAGAGAGTGGCATGATATATTCAAAGTGCTGAAAGGAAAAACCCTACAACCAAAAGTAGTCTATCTGGCAAGGTTATCATTCAGAACTGAAGGAGAGATAGAGTGCCCCAGACAAACAAATCACTACTAAATCAGCATTACAAAAAAATGTTAAATGGTGTTCTTTAATGGAAAGACAATGTTATAACTAGAAGTAAAATTAAGAAAGGGAAAAAAAATCACTGATAAAACAAATATATAGTAATGGTAGTAGATTAATCACTTATAAAGCCAGTATGGAGGTTAAAAACACAAAAGTAGTAAAATCAATTATATTTATAAAAATTAGCCAAAGATACACAAAGGATGTAAGATATGACATCATGTACATAAATCATGGAAGGGCAGTAAAAATTTAATGCTTTTAGCATATGTACAAATTTAAGTGACTATCAACTTCATATAAAGTAATATACACATAAGATGTTGTATATGAAACCTGTGGTAACCACAAATCAAAAACTTATAATAGATATACAAAAAAATAAAGAGAAAGGAATCCAAGCATAAAGTTAAAAAAGTCATCAAACCACAAGGGAAGAGAATAAAAGAAAAAGAAAGGAATAGAGAATAACAAAACCAACAGAAAACAATCCATTTTTTATGCTTTCCATAAGAGATTCACTTGAATTGAAGGACACATATAGACAGAATATGAGGGGATAGAAAAAAATATTCCATGCAAAGGGAAAAAAAAAACTGGGATAGCAATACTTATATCAGACAAAAAAGGCTTTAAAGCAAAGTGTATAGCAATAGACAAAGGCACTACATAATAATCAAGGGATCAGTCTAAAAAGAGGATGTAAAAATTGCAAATAACTATGTATCCGAAATACGAACACCTGAATACATAAAACAAATATTAACAGGGATATATTGACAGTATACAGTAATAGTAAGGGATTTTAATACCCTACTACATGAATGGATAGATCATCCAGACAGAAAACAAGAAAATTGAATTTAATTAAAAAAAAAAAAGAAAAGAAGAAAACAGTAGTTTTGAACAGCACAATAGGTCAAATAGGTCAAATGAACTTAACAGTTATATACAGAACATTCCAACCAAAACTAGCAGAATACATATTCTTTTTTAAATGCACATGTAACATTCTCTAAGACTGACAACAAGTTAGGCCACAAAATAAATCTGAATAAATTTAAGAAAATTGAAATCACATCAAGCATTTTTTTCCAGCCATAGCAGTATGAAACCAAAAATCAGTTACAAGGAAAAGACAAAAAAATACAAACACATAGAGACCAAACAGCACATTACTAAAAACCAATGACTCTACAAAGAAATCAAAAGAGAAAATTAAAAAAAAAATAAGACAAATGAATATGTAAACACAGTAGTCCTAAATCTTCAGGATGATGCAAAAGGTGTTCTAAGAGGAAAGGTTATAGCAGTACAGACCTACCTCAAGAAATAAGAAAAAGCTCAAATCTTCTAACACCTAAAGGAACTAGAAAAAGAAAAAAAAATGCAAAGTTAGTAGAAGGAAGGAAATAAAGACTAGAGTGGAAATAGATGAAATAGGGACATGAAAAAAGAGATGAATAAAACAGGAACTGGTTCTTTGAAAAGAGAAACAAAATTAATTAACATTTAGCCAGACTGATAAAGAAAAAAGAAAGAAAACTCAAATAAATCAGAAATGAAAGAGTAGTAACAATGATACCACAAAGATGTAAATGATTATATGAGAATACTATGAAAAATTACATGCTAACAAATCGGGCGACCTAGAAGAAGCGTTGGGTAAATTCCTAGAAATACTGAATTTTCCAAATTAGAGAGAAATAGAAAATTTGAAGGAAATAGAAAATTTGAACAGATCTATTACTAGTAACAAAATTGGAATCAATAATCAAAAAACTTCCAGCAAACAAAAGTAAGGACCAGATGGCATCACAGGTGAGTTCTTTAATAATTTAAAGAAGAGTTAATACCTATTCTTCTCAACCTATTCCAAAAAATAGAAGAGGAAAAACCCTACCAAATTTACTCTATGAGGGCAGAATTACCCTGGAATGAAAGATACTCTCAGAAAGAAAACTACAGACCAGTATTCTGAGGAATAGATTTGAGAGTCTTCAACAAAATATTAGTAAACCAAATTCAACAGTACACTAAAAACATCATTCACTACAATCAAGTGGTATTTAATTCTGGGATGCAAGGATGGTTGAGTATTTGCAAATCAACCAATTGATACATCAAATTAACAAGAGGAAGAATAAAAACCTTATGATGATCTCAAAAGATACAGAAAAGGAATTTACCAATATTCAACATCCATTCATAATAAAAATATCAACAAAGTGAATATAGAGGGAATATCCTTCAACATGATAATAGCCATATATATACATAAAAACCCACAACTAACTTAAAACTGGTGAAAAACTGAAGGCTTTTCTCTAAGATCAGGAACAAGACAAGGTTCTTTACTCTCACCACTTTTATTCAACATAGACCTGGAAATCCTAGCTGCAGCAATCAGATGAGAAAAAGAAATAAAAGGCATCCAAGTTGGTAGAAAAGAAGTAAAGTAGTCTCTATTTGAAGATGACATGATGCCATTTATAGGAAACCCTAAAAACTCTACCAGAAACCTTTTAGAATAAATGCTTTCACTAAAGTTGCAGGATATGAAATTAATACACAGAAATCTGTTGCATTTCTATGCACTACTAACAAAGTAGTGGAAAGGGAAACTAGAAAACAATCTCATTTATGATTACTTCAAACAATAAAATACCTAGGTGTGAATGTAACCAAGGAGGTGAAAAATTTGTAATCTGAAATATAAGGCATAGATGAAAAAGATTGAAGGTGACACAAACAAATGGACAGATATACCATGCTTATTGGTTGGAAGAATTAATGTTATTAAAGGTCCACACTAGGGGCACCTGGGTGGCTTAGTCGTTAAGCATCTGCCTTTGGCTCAGGTCATAACCCTGGAGTCCTGGGATTGAGCCCCACATTGGGCTCCCTGCTCAGCTGGAAGCCTGCTTCTCCCTCTCTCACTCCCCCTGCTTGTGTTCCCTCTCTGGCTGTGTTTCTCTCTGTCTAATAAATAAATAAAATCTTTAAAAGAAAAAAGAAAAGAAAAAGGTCTACACTATCTTAAGCAATCTACAGATTTAATACAATCACTATCAAAACACCAATACTGTTTTTCACACACCTAGAACAAATAATCCTAAAATTTGTATGGAACCACAAAGACCCCAAACAACCAAAGCAATGAAGAACAAAGTTGGAGTTGTCACAATCCCAGATTTCAAGGTATACTACAAAGTTGTAGTAATGAATTTAATATTTTATTGTGGATAGACAACAAAAGTCCCTAAATAAATACCCAATCTCTCTTTGAAGTCATTTCTTCTTTAGCCGTGCTTTAAAATTTTCCATAGTTATTGAAATTGGCTTGTTTTCTTAAAGATTTTACTTATTTATTTGAGAGAGCAAGAGCAAGTGAGCATGAGAGAGAGAGGAAGAAGTAGACTCCCTGCTGAGCAGGGCTCCTGAGACAGGGCTCCAACCCAGGACTCCAAGATCACAACCTGACAATTAACTGACAGCCACCCAGCTGCCCCAAAATAGATGTCTTTTAGTTGGATTTCTCTCTCATTTGTTCATTTTGCTCATCACTGCTACTCTGTGGTTTCTAGATTAAAATACATTTTTTCAAGTTATTCCACAAAGTTACTCTCTTACTTAGTTTTCCTTTTCTTTCTTTCTTTTCCAAAACTATAGAAATTAAAGGTGAAAAAGACACATTGCTCATCAAGCCCCACTTCTTCCAGGATAGAATAGCTTTTAATAGAGCAATTTTTCCACTTAGCTGAAGATGATTCTAGTGATGGGGTTTCCACCACTACCTGTGAATGATTATTCCACAGACTGACAGATCCCATTACATGGTCATTTTTCTCCTCATGCTCTGCCTACATTTGCTCAATTTAATCCTGTTTCTCGTAGTTATACCCCTCTGGATAACTTAAAGAAATTCCTCTTCCCTTCTTTGTTCCCATATTTCCCTCAAATATTTGCAGATGGTTATTATTTCTCCTTAGTCATTATTTGGCCCAACCATTTGAATTAGTTCTTTCACCTTTTTCCTGTAATCCAGTGCCTCTAGCTATTTCAGTCTTTAGGTATTTGTGTTCAAAACTTGTCATTTAAAAAAATGTTTAAAATCTTTGGGAATGGGAAGGTCCAAATCTCCACATGAGACTTTTGTCTCAGAAACTTCAAGGTGATACACAAACACAATGTAGGACAGAAATAATTCAGGGCCTCTTGTACCTGTAGCTTCAGTTGTAATATTAAGTGATGGTGTTTCTTCTTGGTTTAAAAGCTCCTAGCAAGTCCTATCTCTCACAAAACCTCATTTACAGCACTTGGCACTGCTAGAAAGAGGACAAATACTGTCTGAGGGAAATGGATTCTTCTGCCTCAAAATATTTAGAAACATCCCCAAAGAGGCACCAGTCTCCTGGAAGAGGGATACAATTTCTCAAAAAATAAAATTTTAATTAAATTTTTTTTGCCCTCTAAAATTCTTTGCAGACCTAATTTATACTCATAATGAATAGGTCCTCAGATCTCCAGGTTCATTTGTGGCAGTGTCCTTATTAACCAGTGCTAGAAATACCATTTGAACATAATGTTTTAAGAAATCGATTATTTCTTTAGGACCCACATTTAGCTGTTAACTTTTTAACAGCATAAATAAGGATAGTGTAATATATAGGGACACCTAGGTGACTCAGACAGTTAAGCATCCAACTCTTGATTTTGGCTCAGGTGATGATCTCAGGGTGGTGAGATGGAGCCCCACATCAGGCTCTGCACTGGATGTGGAGGTGCCTACGGTTCTGTCTCTCCCTCTCCCTCTGCAACAGCCTCCTCACAACTCCTCTCTCTCCCTTTTTCATATCTAATGCCATTTTTCCTTCAGTCAGTGACTACTGCCATAAAATGTAATTTCTGTTTCTTCTTCATTTATTTTTGTTGCTACTCCTGATATTTTACAGTGACAACTGAAGCTATGAGGGTGAGTTGTTAACAAAGTTTGCTTTGTTCTGTGACCTTAGAAATGATGAAAACAAGATAGATGGGTTAACTTGAAATGTCTTCAGTATAGATCTGTTAGGATCATAGATGAAAACCAAATAATAGTGCAGAAATATATGGGCTTTGGAGCCAGATGGCCATTTATCTCTACCTTGCTATAAATCTAAAGCACATAACTTCTCATATATTTTTTTTCAAGTATTTTTCCCTCCCTCTGACTTGGCAAGTATGACTAGTGACTGCTTTCTTATTTTAAATAACTTATTTGTAATAGTTATCCTTACACAGTATATCAAAACTGAATAATGTTATGATCCTCACTCATTGTATTTGTTTGGCTAATTCTGCCCATCATCCTCACAGAAACCAGATCTGTAGGATGGTCATACTTTCCAAATAAATCTTCTACCTGTTCTCCAACTTCTGAGTTTGCCGAAGTAGTATTTTGCCTCCTTGTTAATACTTTTTTCCTGACAAAATGTTGGTTTGATGGCATAAATCCTGCTTATTACATATAATTTTCAATTACTTTAAAATGATTTTTCAGATCTTACTACGATTATTACCATTTATTGCTCACAACTGTGTTCTATAAACACTTGTTCTATCTAGAGTTCACACATAATTTTCTTGGTTGGAATGCTTTCTCTGGTAATTGCTTCAGTGATTGAAATCATGGAGAGAAAGGGTTTATAATATTTGAATCCTTATGAGCTATGAAAATGAAGGATATATTGGGGAAGGATAAGAATCCTTATAGTAGTACTTTTTATTCATTAATAACTTTATACCTCTCTCTTTTTTATTTTCCATTGTTGTAGAGGGGAAGTATGGTGCTAGATGGGTAGTTTACCCAAAGTGCATGACCCAGGAGAAAGTAAGGTGGAAGCTACAATGTCTTTTATGACCTACGTGGAGGGGTGAATACCAGGGGTAGGCTCAATGGAAGCCAACTTGTATGCTGGCTAGTACAGTATTTCACCTTTTTGTTTAATTAAGAGTTTTCTGAAATAATTGTAGATTTAAATTCAATGACTATACAGAAAGATCAATGCACACTTTACCAAGTTTCCCCCGAATGATAACATTTTGCAAAACGGTAGTATACTATTACAACCAGGGTACTGACATTAATAAAATCCACCAGTTATATTCAGCTTTCTCAGTTTTGTTCCTACTCATTTGTGTATGTATATTTATGTTTGTGTGTATTAAGTTCTATACAATTAAATCACCTCATTCAAGATTCTGAACAGTTCCAACACCACAAGAATCTTCCTGTGGCTTTTTTATAAGAACCCTGTCTTCCCTCTTGCAATAGCTCTCTTCTCCAAATCTAAACCCTGATAATCACCAGTCTATCCTCATTTCTACAGGTAAGTGGTTAAACAAATAGTAGTATATACATATCACAAAATACTGCTCAGAAATATAGAAGGAAAAGACAATTGATATAAATAATAACTTGGATGACTCTTCAAGGAATTATGCTTATTGAAAAAGAACAGGGTTCCTTCAGCTATGTTCCCCTCTCTCTTTCTCTTCCTTTCTTCCTTTCCCTTCTTTCTT
>PITA01028848.1:0-18737 GCA_004023965.1 Spilogale gracilis | reverse complement strand
GAAGAAGAAGAAGAAGAAGAAGAAGAAGAAGAAGAAGAAGAAGAAGAAGAAGAAGAAAGGGTTAGATATTGCTAAAACTACCCTGACATATTCCACAGGCAGTGTTTGATAAATATTTTATTGTTATTCCAGGAAAAGCTTTTAAAGGAATACATAAGCCAGCAATTATGGGGAAGGGATGTCTCCTTCTCAGAAATAGTAGGAATGCCAAAGACTGCTCTCTGCTGCTAAGGAAGAGGTGGACAGACTCACATGCTTGCTGAACTGTGCACAGACAGGCATAAAGAGCCAGAGTCCCAGGCAGCACAGTGCCTTGTCATGGAATATCATAGCTCCATGCTCTTCCTTATGTGTTAACAAGACAAACCAGGCAAATATCTGCAGTGCAATGTTCTATGTGACGTCAATAAATGAGATGTGCTGGGCATGTGTGTACGTGTGTACGTGTGTGTGTGTGTGTGTGTGTACTCATAGTTGCTTCTGCCTCGCAGTTATCCAAATCCCAACACAGAAAGCCCTGTGGGAGGAAGGTCTTGAAACAGCTGGCTTAGTGGTGAGAACTGTGCCCAGCTCCGAACCACCAGCCTCGGCTAGCTGGGGCCTGAACCCATGGCTGACTGGACATATTTAGGCAGATTGTTTAAACCAAATGGGAGAAATTGTAGTGCTCCAAATTGTAGTGGTCTTGGTCTAATCTGAAGGTATTTTCAGGGTTTTTTGTTTGGTTGTTGTTTTGTTTTGTTTTGTTTTGTTTTTTGGGCCACTTCCCAGTACTACCTTAAATGTCTTCCCATAGTCAATGCAATTTATTGAAGCGTATGTGTGTGATGGATGTCTGCATTTCCCTGCAATAAGAGAGGCTGTTTACATCATCAAAAAATTAGCATGAAAAGTGATCACTGACAGTCACTTGGCCATTATAAGAAAGAGGTTATTTCTGAAATATTCACACAAGGCAATTTAAAAGCCTGTTATTCCACTCAAAGGTATGCATACCTATATTGGAGGTTTCACCAAAAATTTGAAATGATCTAGAAATTGCTGCTTTAAAAGCCACTAGACAAAGGGCATAAATATTCTTAAGTGTGTCAGGGGCAAGGTATTTTATTAATGGCATTTAAAAGCATACATAAATATAAGTACAAATTGAGAAAACACTTATCCCCCTAAGCTATAGTTAGACAAAGAGAAATCATAACCCTCAGCAGTTTTTATGCCTATAAAAAGGCTGTTACAGTAGTTTCTTTCCTTTTCTTAAATGGCCTTTAAATAAATATATGAGTCAGTTAAGAAAGGCACTTACTTGAATTAAAGTGATAATTCTGCCAGGACGTCAGTATAATTAATTGTGGGTGGCAGAAGTTTGAAATGAGGCTAAATTAGGGATTCTAGTTTATTTGTTTTTTACTCCCTCTACCTCTATAATTAGAGAAGTTTTTGGTGGATCTTGGAATTGTGCCTTGTCATGGAATATCATAGCTACATGGTCTTATGACAAGCCTCATGGCTTATTTTTTTTAATGACCAAAATGGGGATATAATGTACACACACACACACACACACACACACACACACACACGCACGCACACACACACACATCATGCATATTTACATCAATCTAGCCTCCTTCCTACTACTACTATTGCTACTATACACACACACACACTCACACACTTTCTCTCTCTCACACACTTGTTTCAGTTCTTCCACAACCCTGAAATTCTCCTCCCTAATATATCACGGCTCCAATTTATTTCAATGCCTTCAATGTCAAATACAAAATTATTTTAGTCACAGAGTTTTATTCCTGGTAAACTACTTCATAAAAGAACTCAAAACACCCTGCCTTCAAAATTTCTGCTTGCCTAGGCTACCTGCACCAAGGACTGAAATAGCCACATGTCATAAACAAATGTGTTTCCCTAAAAATGGGGGGTCTTCCCATGGAGGACCTGTTTTAAATGCTGCATCCTGTCAGCAGAGCTGACTGCCTCTCCAGGTACTGGAGGGCATCACTAAGAGAAACTGATCTAATGAGTTTCAGGAGAGGGAGAACCCACAGCCCATTTAGGAGAATTCTGCATTTAGTGTCAATAATACTGAAATGAGGAGCGGATACCTTCTAAAAGTTCAACACAGCAAAGAAAAAAAAAAGTTCTGTATGAGAAATAATTTTATGCTTATGATGTAAATGGCATTATAATATTTCAACAGTTGTATCTGTCTAGCCGGCAAGTCAAGATATTAAAAACAAATACATTTTTAAAAAGGTCTGTATACGATTGGCCACTCAGATCTATACTCCAAAATTAAAACCTCAGAGGATATTGAGATATTGTCTACATGTCATCCTAATGTGAAGACGAAGCATCAGACCCAATAACTCGTCTGCTATTACACTGGGCATATTGTAAAGCTGCAAAAAAAAACCACAAAAAAACCTGTCTTTAGCTCATTAAGTCCATCTACCTCTTGCCACCCCTTCGCAATAGTTTTTTTCACCAACTGTATGCATTTTTCACCCTCTGTTCGGAGCACAAAAGGATCGCACAGCACACTTCGCACAGTCTAAAGAAAATAACAGTGCAGTCTGGAAAAAGGGGAATGTGGAATTAGAATCTGCATTCCCGACTGCTGAACTTCAAAGCAAACACTGATCGCCTAGTGGACAATGCAGCACGGTCAGGACATTCCATAATCTCCCAGGCTTGAACACTGAAGTGCAGAATAAGACCAACAAATCAGCAAACCTTCTGCAGCAAAGGATGCAGCCTGCAAAGGAGCCCAGAGACTGGGAAGTATTCACGCTTGCTTTACCTACCGGCATTGTCCATGTCTCAGGAGTGGCGAGCCGGGTTCCGTAGCCTGGCAGCCGGGGAGCCCCAGCTCCTCTCCTGGCTAACGAAGCACCCTGCCCTTCTGCCGATTATGAATCCTTGCTGGCAGCACACACAGCATACTTCATGCACTGTCTGCAGGAGACCCCGCCAGGAAATTTATACCTCCAAGGATGACAAACAGCCATTAGCTCCATTACGGGCTGATTAAGAGAGACTGAGCCTATCAAGTGGATACTTGAATCCACTGGGGTTTTCACCTCTGTTCCAAGCAAAGGAGAAAAAAAAAATCACTGCAATGTTGAATGTACTGCACATTTCAGAAAAGACATGCACATGCTATGCAGAACACGGTGCTTTTCCAAAAGATGCCTGAGCAAACACGAACAGGAAGAGGCATAGATAACCAAAAGGTAAAAAGGGATCTTTAAAACTATAATAAATTATCCTTTCTCTGGGGTTGATCTAAATGCGGTCCAGCCTTTGTCACTGACATCACCGAATGACTGGGCAACTTTTCAATTAAGGGTTTTAAAGTTTGTGGTCGTGGTTTTGTCACTGTCATTGGGGGTGGGCAAGGAAGAACAGAAAAACCATTTTAAAACAAAGGCTCTCTTTAATATTTCTGCACTAATTAGATGCTGAGGAGCTGAGTATTGTCATTCTGTTTTAGTTATGTTTTCATCATGACGAGTGTCCCTGTTCCTGGTCAGAATTTCTGCCCACCTATCTCAACAGAGAAATTCAAAGGAATTTCACTAGCCATCACCAATAACACTAGAAAGAATTGTCAAAAAATGTTGGGGGACTCAACCATATGTTACAGTCTGTGGCCACCTAAGGAACAGAAAGCTGAGGATCAAGAAAAATGCACTTACAAACACAGGAAAATACAGTTCTTTCCTTTAATTTGGCCGTGTAAAGACGCAGAGACACCTAAAACTACTTAGGACATCAAGGCATGAGGATGGCAGGGTACTGAAGAAATTACCAGCCATGGCCCGTGGCTGTTGGGACACTAGGTTCTGGGGACAGCACAACTCTGCTGTCTGCCTTTTCTCAGATACAGTAAAAACATTCACAGTGCCCTCATTTGACCTGTGGTACCATGAATCCACAGGACAGTAAGGGTCCACAGCTTTCGTATTTGATAAGATTAAAAAAAAAAAAAAGTGGTGGTGTTATCAGAGCCTCAGGTTGTTCAATTGGAAAAGCAATTCACTTATTCGCATTTCTGTATGCCACTGGAATTCTTGGTGACAAACCACTCGCAAATTACTTATAATCTTGTCTTCCATTTCGACAGCCTGGAAGTATTTGATTTTGACATCGCTTCCAGTGTACCTATAGTTCTGAGAGTTTCCTTCGTCATTTAAACAAAATACTCCATCTATGACCCGTACTAGTATAAAAATATTTTCTTCAAAGAAAAAGTTGAATTTTTGCATTGAGACTTTATCCCCCTTATTTCACTTCTGTCATAATTCTGAAGCCATATCCCTCTATTCATTTCAAAAAAGAATTCTTTGCATAGTTTTTTTAGATGCCTGGATCCCAGAAGACTGAAATCACCGTGGCTTCCGTGCCTCATCTTCTTGCCCTGATTAAGACCGCCAAGCACCCAGACTGAATGTCATCGGTAGAAATGTAGGCCAAGCTAGCTAGGAGTGAGCAGGGAAATATGAATGATAAAAGGAAGAGAAACTATTTCATGAAACTTAAGATTTTGGTAAGCAGAAGGCAAGAAGTACTATGTCGCGACAGTGCATGCTGACTAATATAAACATATTTATATTAGCTCTGTACAAGGTTCAAAATGAGACTCTTGATTATTTTCATTAATACAATTCAGTCACCAAATTATTAATGGGTTGCAGGCCAAACATTTGTTTTGTTGGTCATTTGAAAAAACACTGATTAGGTTCCAAGGACAGACTATTAACTGCTGCTTAACTCGTGACATGATTTATATAATAACCATAATCTCTTACACACAGTTCCCAAATACAGTTCTGAAAATCTTGAGTTTCTGTTTCTTTAAAGTAGGGCTCCAAAATACATTTGTGTGACAGCATAACTTGAAGGGATGGGAGGCTCTTTAAGATCTTTGCTTATCTCATTTTGAATAAATACCATGTTTTACAACAAGAATTTTAATGTTACTGTTATGAGAATCTGTTTGGACCCTGTGGGGGATGATATGCCATATTTTGTACATGTATTATGTTGCTTTCCTAGAAAGCAAAAATTCTGAATTCTCAAACACACTTGACCTCAAGGGCTTCAGATGAGGGACTGTGGTCCTTCCGTACCTTTTTGCAACTTAAAAGGGTGGAAAATAATCCTTTATACTATTTGGCCATGGGCTCTCCTTCCTATTAGGAATGCTCTAGCTCCCTCCCTCACCGGAAGGGGGCCCCACTCAAACCTTTCCAGCTGCTTTGGGAGAAGTAGGAGATAAACTAGGGGTGAGCAACAATGATGCTATAATGAAACTTAAGGAAACAAATGCCCAGTGGCTGTTGGGAACGGGGCTCTTCACCAAACAGCGTGAGTTGCCAGGGACACATCTGCTCTGTGTCCCCGCATTCGCCACCAGCCCACTGCTGCCCCTTTCCTGCTCCTACCTGCCATCAGAAGATGGCACTGTAACAATGAAAAAGCACAATGAGTGGAACATTTTCCACAAACTCCAGGGAGAATCCACTCTCTCCCTTGATTTCATTCAGACCCATAGTTAACATGCTCTAGTTGGGGAATGCCTGCATATGAAATGTTTACCAGGCCCTTTGTAATTGTCCCAGAGATGTTGTGTGGACCAGTAGGACCATCAGTAAGTCAAAAGTTCTACAGCATGTTTCCTGTTTTTACTGACCTTCCCAAATGTATATTCCTTAGCTCTCTTTGAATCAGACTAGTATGTTTGAGGCCAGTGGCAAATTTGGAGCACCCGTGTCCCAAATATCCTCAGTGCCAACCCACCTGCAGAAAGAAGGCTACAACCAGTCACAGCGGGGGGCGGGTTGGGTGTTTCAAGGCTTGTTGGCCTGCGTTTGGTCACAAGATGTTTGCAATTCCAGACCTGACCAGCTAAGGTAGAACAACAAGGCTACCAGTGGGCATCTAGTGCCTTCCAATGTGCACCTGCTGATAACCTGGCCATTATCATATCTTTCTTCAAAAAACTCTATTAGCAACTCTCTCTCTATTTCAAAGAAGAAAATATCGTGGCTTCCTAGAAAACTTCTGCTTATTTCATATCATTTCTTAACCTTCCTACAGACACTTTCACATGTTGGGGACACAGAAGGGAGCTGGTAAAATCTGCTCTCCCTTTCTTGACTGCAATCTGACTGTAAGCTAAGCCCAGGTAGCCCAAGGGCAGTCCAAAGAGATACTGTGGGGATTCAAAAAGCAGACACACTTTTCCAAGAGGTGTAGCAGCTCCAGAATTATAGGCTAAAAATATGACAGTTTGGCTTTCAGGGAACCAAGTGGGATACTTCTCTGGAAAGTTAGATTTTGTTGCTTAGAATGGAAAAATTAAGAGAATGTATTCTTCACATAATTGTATTGCTTGGCCCAGCAGATCCCTCAGACACTCAGATCAGCCTATCAGCCCTTCTTCATCTTCTCACTTTTTCATTCATTCAAAGAAATAAAGAAGTGCTAGGATATTGACTACCAATTAGGAAGTAGTCAAGCTTGCCCCCAGTTCCTCTGGGAATACATTCTACTGGAAATCTGTTCTGAAACGACTTCAGATACTGTTTTACAAGAACAGCTATTGTATATTGATAGTGACAATTAGCAAAGTGCTTGGATTTATAACTCTCCTAAGTACTAAACCAAATCCCTGAACTATCAAAAAAAAAAAAAAAGTTCACAGGAGTAAGTTTTGCGACAGATAGTATTTCCTGAAAGATCAGGGCAAAAAAAATCAGACATTTATCTAATGTTCTATTATCTGGACTTTAGGAGAATACTTACTTGGCATGCCTATGTTTTCCATTATTCCTAACCATTCTCCTTTGAGATTTCTCTTCTGGTGTAAAGTGGGAGGGGGTTCTTCCTGAATTACTTATTAATATTTGCTTCTTTTCCCTTGTACACAGTCCTTATAAAAAGCCTTCTATTCACAGACTTAAATAACACCTTAATGTGAAGCCATGACACTTTTCAGCATACTTGGAACTAGCTTGGCATCTAGACCTTAATGAAGCTATAACTATCAGACATGGCCATCTGGCATGTTTGGACTTTTTTGGTCAAGGTGGCTTGGTGAGTCCACACTTGGACACCACCCTTCTGCTCCACACACACAGCAGTGATAGATAAAATATTAAATAGGTAAGTGACAGTGAGGCTTAAAAAGCTAAACACTTCCATGAATCAGAAAGGAGCCAAAAGTTCAAAGTAATACTAAGGCTTCTGCCGAGGCTCCTATACTCAAGACCCAAACGTAGCTAGAGGCCCATGCATCGCTCCTATGTGGTGATGGGTTACAGAGAGCTTTACACAAGAAGGGCAGGGTGAGAGCCAGGTCCTGCTTCAGTGAAGTCCCCTGAATCAAGAAAGAAAGTTGGGGAAAAAATGGCTATTGACCCATTTCTAGAAGCCATGACTCTATCAAAACTAGGTCAGCCTGGGGAGGAAAAGCCTCAAATCCAAGAAGAAAATCAGCTTCACGCTGGCTGCCTCCATACTACATCAGCAATATCCCCCTCAAAATCATGCAGGAACCCCAAGATGTCACTGGAAGAACCAGCTCTAGACTGGAAGACAGAGACAAGGTGGAGGCAACTTCCAACCACAAACTATGATAGGGGAAGAGAAAGAGATCCAAAATCAAACCAAAAAAGCAAAAAAAACAAAAAAACAAAACAAAACCCAACAAAAACAAAAACAAGATAAAACTTTTCATTCAAAATGAATGTGCAAGCTGAATTCCAAATTAAGATTGCCAATATTTCAAAAGTAAGTAAGTAAAATAATCAATAAAACATGATTTTAATCTTGATGATTTGAAGGTTATGGAAGAATCTCATAAAGATTTCTTAATGACTGTGTTTATCAAAGAGATAAGTGAAAGCATGACATCAAAAGCAAATAGAAAAAAACAAAAACTGAGACAAAAATACAAGAAAATCTTGGAAATGAAAGAGAGTCATGACATTGAGACCGACATGCACTTCTCATTAGCAATCACTGATGCCAGTAGGCAAGATGTGGAAATAAAGTAACTGTCAACCTTGAATTTCACATTAGGCTATACTCCCATTCATGAGGAGAACATTGGCACTTTCATACACAAAGGAACAGAAACTAAAAATTACGAAAGGATGCACTTTAGTAACATGAGAAGTAAACCTAGAGAGAAGGCACAAGATGAAAACCAATAAGTTAGAAGCTGATAACATGTATTAGTATATTAAAAAACTATTTACTGTGAAACAGTCATTTCAAAACTAACAAAAACACTGACAAACAGAGGTCAAACTGGAAAACCATGACAAAATCTGAGAGAGGTGTTCAATGAGAATTCTGAGCATGAAAGGAAAAGAGAACATTGAGAAGAGAAATACTGAATAGTTTCAGATTGAGATTCAGACATACTGAGTAATTTTAGATTTTAAATGGAGAGATAGAGGGGTGCCTGGGTGGCTCAGTTGGTTAAGCGTCTGCCCTCTGCTCAGGTCAGGTCATGATCCCAGGGTCCTGGGATCGAGTTGTGCATCAGGCTCCCTGCTCAGTGGGGAACCTGCTTCTCCTTCTGTCTCCCTCTCTCCCTTTCTCTGACAAATAAATTAAAATCTAAAATAAAATAAAATAAAATAATTGGGAGATATATATTATATTTTATATATATATATATATATATATATATATATATATATATATATATATATAAAGAATAACCACTAAAAGAATAGAAGTAGTTTGGTATATATAGAGACTACACTTATAGTCTCCATAATGGATTGTATATATGCACCAAGGAGGACACAGTGATCCACTGTCGTAAGGAAAGAAATATTTAAAACTTCTATTAACATTCATGTTTATATAAAAGACAAATTATTGTTATAATAATATTTAATATACAGAGTTTCATGGCACCTTCATTCTCCAAATGTCAGACTTGAAACATAAAATAAAGAGTTCCACTGTGTGGAATTAATATAAATTAGGAAGCTGAATTCTTTATCTGGTTTGAAAAGCTTCAAAATGAAGAATTTCAGTGGATTTTCTTTTGCTTTTCCTTTGTGTGTGTGTGTGAGTTCTCAGCTCATTTGCTGAAATCCAAAGATGCTGCACATATTGATTAGTTTGCAAGAAGAACCAATGACAATAGGCAAGAAAGCCATTTACTAGCTGAATCGCAACCAAGAGTTTGGATGAAAGGTTGCTGGTAATGAATTACAATTTTGCAAGCTCAAAGGTACACTGCTTCCAAAAGATCTCTTTTCAGCTGTGAGTGTCATTAAAGTCACATATCAAGATAAACTCCTAGAGAAATGAACCATGGGGTTGCTGTTTCTTACAACATTAAACCAAAATTTGAAAATTAATAATGCATACTTTATCTTGCCTCATTAAAAAAATTAATAATTTTTGTCCATAGGACTTTAGTCTTATTAAAACAAAGTTGTTAATTTTGAAATATTGTTTATTTCACCTTGACCTTGACCTTAAAAGTGTTTTGGTTTTGTGCTACGAAATATACATGATATAATATTACAATGGCCCACGTATATAATTTCTAAAATAATAAATATACATGTGTCAAGAGAACATGCTAATTTTTTCTGACTGAGATTACTGCAATGCTCTGCTTGCCAGCCATCTGTAACACAAACTCCTTCCATCAAAATTCCGTGTCTTCCCCTGATTCCGATTCTATTCTTTGTTGCCTCTCTTTTTCCTTTTTTTAGGGCCTGTTGTTATTACCACAGAGGGGGTCCACATATCCACCTTCTCTCTGCTAGTCACTGAGTTCTCAGGTGCATTCTCACTGCCCTTGAATCTCAGCAGATCCCATGTCCCATTTCTTGGAAGAAAGATCAGAGGGGTGAACTCTTCTTTATTAACTCTTACTGCTTAAGAAGCTCTACCAAGGTTTCCCAAACTTATTTTGCTCCTTATGGTATAACTCTTATAACTCCAATAGAACTCTTGTTTATATGGTTACAGTTTGGGAAAATCTAGTAAAAAAAAAAAAAAGGCATTTAATCTGTAATTTTTGTCTTGAACCTTTCCAACACTTAATGTCGAATGCCATTACGGCTCCTAGGGTGTAAAAAAAGACAGGCTTCCAACGGCATGCTCAGGGAGGGCCCCCTGAACACAGAAGTCCCTCATTAGTCACAAAAATGGAAATCCAGAAATGCATTTCTCTTACTATAATGATACAAAAGGATGAGAGGGAATAAAAGACCCTCCAGACCAAAGAGTGCCCATTAGCAGATCTTACTCGACAGTGACTCTCAAAGTAAATGCACCAGTGGCTAGACAGCCAAAGGGGACACCGACCCATCTCAGTTAAACATGACAAAGTCACAGAGAGATGGCTCCCCAATATGTAAGATATATTTACTTTTTTTAATATAACCAATATGCCCGGGTTTCCCCAAGAAGTAGATCCTGGCAACCAAATGGGATTTCTTGGGTGTAAGGCTAGTATGCCTCAGCCCTGGAGTTGTAGGCCAACACAAAACTGAAGACCAGACCTGCGGATTCGCCTAGCCCTGCACAAACATTCAGGGGAAGCCTTGGGGGGTTATGGTGAAAATTAACTTACCATGCATTGCCTGGCAATGTGCCCCAAAAAGGCCTGTCCCAGACAATACTGACTGTGGGACACCACTGAGGAGCTTCTTCCTTCTCTTCCAGATCTGGAACCCAGAACTGATACCTGTGTCTGAGTTACAGGCTACTGACCCTAAGAGGAGCTCACATTTTTGAAAACTGACTACTGGCCAGGCACTGTGCCTAATTCTTTCCCTGTGCATTATCTCACTTAAGCCTAACAAGTAAGACTTGGAGAGATTAAGAAAAACTTGACTCAGGTTGCACAAATTATAGATCTGGACTTACACTTAGGTCTTTCTTATTGTAGCATCTCCATCTCCAATCTCTATATGCTAACGTATTTACCAGGAACGGGGAGGCTCCCTGAAGAAACCCAACTGCTTTTTATAAAATCTGATTTTGTTGAATTTCCAATTTTAATGACAAAGAATAATTTCTTTTAAGGCTTCAAGTTTCTGTCTCAATTTGACTAATAAAATATTTAAAGCTAATCTGTGCCTTAAAAAAAAAAAAGGGAAATCTCTTGGTCTTCGAAAGTACTCAGTAGTGCTGGTACATGAAAATAAACATGGTAGAATTTCTGTCAGTAAAGAGATACATGTCTCTTTCTAAATTCCAGGAGATAACTGCATTTAAAAATTATTTCTGAAGGGAGACTAAATTATAAATCTATAAATCAATTATGCTTTTTATGCTTACCATTATCCAGATCAATTTATTTATCACTTCAAGGATTTTTAAAAATAGTTTTCAGGAACTTTACATATACTTTATTATGGCCAATGCTCAAAAAATTATTGAGTCGGCAGCAATGCAGCCGGGTCCCCAGAATGCAGAGGAAGGCATCTGTCGGATTCGGTGCTGAGTAATTGGCAAAGGAGAGCTCCTGACTCCAATCATCAGCCAAAAACATGGCCTGTTGCTTAAAAGACAGTTATAGCTGCTTTGTGCATGAGTCTACTGTTAAAAACCAGCAACCAGAGGGAAAAGCGGGTTCACAAAACCTTCCCCGGGAACATACAGCCTGAGCAGGTTCTCTGCATAAGCCATCACTTAGTGAAAAGCATGACAGTGCTCATCCCAACCAGACAGTAAGGTCCCCGCAATAGACAGATGGCTGGCGCATGCATGCTGGCCTGATGAGGGCAGCGTGTCACCCAGATACTCAATGATGACCGTCTCTAACAGCTTTCAGGAAGGGTCAAGCCTCCTGTTTTCCGAGATGAGAGATCAAAGGCTGCCAATTGGCAGTCTAACCAAAGCTGGGCATATGCTCTGAGTTTGCCAAAATACCCACCGCTCCTTCAGGTCTTCCACTGAGCCGCACACACCTATAGCCCTGCCTGGCTCCTGAAAGCACTTGTGCCCAAGTCAGCAGAATGGACTGAGGACCTCTCACACCCCTTCCCGACTCACGGTTCCATAAAGAGATTGTGGGATATTTTAATTAGCTGTGTAGTACAGAAAGGGAAAAAGGTTTAGGTTGGATCTTTTTTTTTTTTAAGACTGTATTTATTTATTTATTTATTTACTTACTTACTTACTTACTTACTTATTTATGAGACAGAGAGGGAGAGAGAGCACAAGCTGGGGGAGCAGCAGGTAGAGTGAGTGGGAGAAGCTGACTCCCTGCTGAGTGGGAGTCCTACATGGGGCTTGATCCCAGGATCCTGAGCCAAAGGCAGATGCTTAACCGAGTGAGCCACCCAGATGCCCCTAGGCTGGATCTTAAAGGAGCCTTCCTACAGGCTGGCAAGGGCAAACCCACTATGCAACCAAGAAAATTCCTTTCAAGGGATACTTCTCTGGGACTCATCAGACAAGGTACCCTGGGTTCTGAGTGACTCAAACTTAAGTAGCTGAACATTTTTTTAGTAACAAGATGTTTCTTACCTTGGATAAGTCCTGATAAAATATATATTGTTTAGCTCTGCTATAATGTACTGTTCCTGAAGGCAGGGATCTAGTCAGTCTTCACCGCTCTGAGAATATTATGAAGTGCTCAGCCATTGTTTTTAGAATGAGTACCTGATTAGGTAAGTGACACATAGAGAAACACACAAACACCATGGTCCCAACAGGGCCCATTCTTAACTTCAGCCACTTCACATTTCACCAACAGGAGAATTCCATCATGCCTAAAAAGTACTGGTCACTTTTTTCTTTTCCACTCATTCATCAATTTCTGCCTTATCTCCTTAAATAGCCCAATGAAAATTTAGTTTCCTCTTACAAAAGTACATTTTGCCATCCATTAGGAAAAAATGGTCAGTACTAATACTTACATAGGCTTCAGATTAATTGGGGAAATGATTCTTTTTCACCATATGGCTTTTAGCTCTTTATGCAGGCACCGACTGAAGGAAGAAGCAGACTACCCGTATTTTTCGTATCAACATAGGACACCGAGAACTAAGTTCTGAGTACATAGAAGGTAATCAATGAGTTTGCCTGATTGATTTAACTAGAGACTGAAGTCTCAGAATTTTCACACTAAGACCATTATTCTAAGGAAACGAGGAATAAGAGCCCAAGTTTAATGACTGGGGTCTCATCTCATGCTTACGATTCACACCACTAAACTTGGCACAGACAACAGTGAGAAGCCACACCAGCCATCCTAATGGTTCTAACAGGGCTGATGAGCACCATAGCAAACACCTAGCGACCATCTTTGAGGGAGGGGCCTCCAAGATGGTTGTAGAAAAACTCCTGAGAGCCATAGAGTGAAAGGAGATAAACCATTGTCTCTCCTATGAGGGCCAAGAAAAGGAAAGGCACTGGGCAGCAATCAGGGTTTAATTTATGAGAGGGGACAAAGGCCAAGATGGGGAACCAGTGAGGTTGTTCTTAAAGAAGCACTGAGCCATTCTATGGTGCTTTCTCTCCTTGATCCACAGTTCTGCTTTCAATTTGTTTTCTCTATTGTCTTTTCATCTTTTTAAAAAATTTTGAAGATCTTTTTTATATTTTTGAAAATTATTTTATTTAAATTCAATTAGCTAACATAAAGTGCATTACTAATGTCAGATGTAGACCTCAGTCATTCATCAGTTGCATATAACACCCAGTGCCTATTACATCACATGCCCTCCTTAATGCCCATCCCCCAGTTACCCCAACCCCCCTACACCTTCCCCTCCAGCAACCCTCACTTTGTTTCCTATAGTTAGGAGTCTCTTGGGGCCCCTGGGTGGTTCGGTGGGTTAAGAGTCTGCCTTCGGCTCAGGACATGTTCTCAGGGTCCTGGGATGGAGCTCTGCATCCTGGCTTTCTGCTCAGTGGGGAGTCTGCTTCTCCCTCTCACCCTCTCTCTGTGCTCTTTTTCAAATAAATAAATAAAGCCTTAAAAAAAAGTCTCTTATGGTTTGCTTATGTCTTTTCATCTTTATTAATAGTTTCCTATTGCCACTGTAATAAATTACCACGAATTTAGTGGCTTATAACAACCTAGATTTATTCTTATAATTCTGGAAGTCGGATGTCTGAAAAAAGTTTTATATGATTAAAATCAAGGTATCAGCGGAGCTGAATTCCTTCTGGAGGCTTCAAAGGAGAATCCATTCCTTGTCTCTTCCGGCTTCTAGAAGCTGCCAGCCTTGGCCTATGGCCATATCACTCCAGTCTATTTCTGCTTTCACATTGCCTTTTCCTCTGACCTCCTTGCTTTTCTTTTATAAGGACTCTTGTGATTATATTGAGCTCAGTTAAATGATTCAGGATAACTTCTGCAACTCAAGGGTCCTTAACTTAATCACATCTGCAAAGTCCCCTTGTCATGTTAAGTAACATACTGACAGGTTCTGAAGACTAGGGGTCAGACCTCCTGGGGGGGCTGGAGAGGGGAGACATTATTCAGCCTACTATATCACCACTATCTTAACAAACTACATGTCATCAAGCAAGTCATTTTAAAAGTTCCCTCTCCCTGGGAACACACTGAAAGCCCAGATGCCCCCACTTCTCCTCTAGGTACACCTGAGGTCTTAATGGGAACTAATACATGGAAAGCATGGTAGGTGGTGGGATGGTTCCAGAAAAGGCCCAGGTAGCAGGATCTGAGCGGGGAATGAAAAGGTATTTAACAGAAGAGGGTAGAGGGCTTATAAAGTAGAGTTTCAATACCATGGAGTTGGGGAATTTCCCAGAATCTAACTCTACATGGCACTCAAACAACTGGGTCCAGGATGCCCCTGAGGTTAACACCAAAAGTTCTTAGGCCAATGTTGGGTTAAAAATTCAAAAATCTGGGGCGCCTGGGTGGCTCAGTCATTAAGGTCTGCCTTCGGCTCGGGTCATGATTAGAGTCATGGGATCAAGCCCCACATCTGGCTCTCTGCTTGGCAGGAAGTCTGCTTCTCCCTTTCTCACTCCCCCCGCTTGTGTTCCCTCTCTAGCTGTGCTTCTCTTAGTCAAATAAATAAATAAAATCTTTTTTAAAAGTTTCAAAAATCTTCTAGCAACAGCGTGGCTGAAGCTGCGAATTCTGTGCAGGAGGCAATTTCCCTGACCTCCACAGCACTCCTGAAAGGAGCGGAGAGCAACCAGCTCATGAGGAGAATTTCTCCCATTTCCTGGAGACTAGGCTAAGTAACTCTTCCCAGAATTCACTGGGTTTTCCCAAATACTACAATGGGTTTTCCAAGGTAAAAATGAATGGGCTCTTCGACAGTATGGAGAGTGAGAACATGGGGAGGGGAAAAGAGAAGCCAGGACTAGAAAGAAAGATCCAGAGTATAGAGCAGGATGATGTGGCCTGGATATGGACGCTGGGATGAAAAACAAAGGAAGGAGGGAGGCAGCTGTGAGGGCAGGACACTGGGTGGACCTAAAGGAGTGGGGGCCTGCCAAGTGAGTTCACAGGACTTGCCTCAAGTGCTACAGAGCTCTAAAAACAGCCACATACCTGGATGCTGTGATTCTCACAGAGAGATTTGGCATTTCTATAGCTAAAAATCATTCACTTGCTGAAAATCCATTAGCGTATCCATTCAGAAATATTTGCTGTCAACATTTATTACTGGTACTCTGATGCAAAGATAAATAAGATGGTGTGCTTGCTCGTGAAGCTCAGGCAGATGAGAACCTCTGCTATAAGCATAACCACCAAGAGGGAAATCTTCTGAGAAAGGATGAGCAGCCTAGTTAGTCACCCTCAACATGGAAAATGAAACATGCTAAAAAGACACAGTATTAAGACAGAGGAGACAAGGAATAGGGTGATAGGTAGAGCTGCCTTGCTGGGGTTAGGGCAAGTATTTTCCTCGGCCAGTTTTTCAAGACTGACTCTCAAGGCTCAGTTACCAGCTGCATAGTGCTATAAAATATCTACAATTCATTTGAGATCAATTACTTTCTAGTGTGATGATTAACAAACTGTCTTAACTTTATAGAATCTCTAGAAACTGAGTACGTCTCCAATATGCTCTTATTCTTTAAAGTACTATTTTAAGAGCCCCCAGTAGCGATTGTTTATTTCAGAAATAGTTTGAGCCACTGAAAAACTTGAAAGGCGTTTGACAGGAACAAACTCTCCTCTAAGTGAGTCTACCTGTAACCCACCTACTCAGTAGACAGGAAGCAGTAGGAAAAGGTTACAGAATTAACATTAAAATAGTAACATCAGCGAGCAATGATTCACCAGTGTTTATCTTTAGAGGGCTAAATTAAGTAGAACACTCAGGCAACATTCTTTTTCTTTATTCTAACAGCATTCTTTTCTCTCCTTAAAAACAACGACAACAAAACCCTCCAGTTCTCTTCACGGAAGCCTTCCCTCAGGACAAGAAATGAAGTCAAGCTCTGATCCCTGGAAATTTGGATAACATTTTACATTTGTAATTTCAAAAGTAAACACCAAACTCAAATCCATGGCTTGGAATTTTCAGTTTGTATCCATTTAGCAAGACATTCTCCAGCATTTGCTTTGGGCACATCTTACAGCTTGCTCTGTGAAAGCCTGAATTAAAAATATGTTAGCTCATCAGTCATTTGAGTCTGGAAACATTTAAATAATTAAGCTCCAAACCCAGTCAGCACCAGAGAATGTTCATGACCCTGAAGATGTCCCGGGCTCTGTCCGCTGTGCTTCAGTAGATCAAAAGACTCCCCCGAGCTCAGCAAATGTGGCACAAGCCCCCACCCCAATCTAGTGAGATGAAACCCTCTATTTTAGTTTTATGCTGAATAAAACTAGGATAGCTATCTCCTTCCTTCACCTCATTACCCTTTCGTGTGTCATTTGACATACACCCCTCAGCTCACATATATTTTAGTGGCCGTCATATCATTGCGCTTATTACCAAGCAACATCATTCCTTGGCCATCTATATTTTGCAACAAATGCGTCACACCTGATAAAGGTTCCTAGATTTGTTCTTACTACAAGAGTCTAAAATTGGCTTGCTTCTAGAACCTGATCTGAGAATGTAATAGGAAAAGACCTGTTTTAGGAAGCTATGTGTTATTCATAAAATCTTTATGTAATAGTCTTCATTTCGGAAGCTCTTCCCTCAGCTGAGGCATCTGAATAGGAGCTCTGCTGAAACGGCTGATTGGAAGAAGCAGGTCAGACATCACCAAAGACCCGGTCGCCCCTCGATAGTCCGGTTCCTTAGAGCAAAGTGGGGCCAAGAACTTTGTAGCAGCGCCAGCATGGTCTCTGAGCCCAGGCAGGAGTCAGGCCTACTGGCCCAGAAGCACGGGCTGATGGCTCCAGATCCACGGATGGCAAACTGTAGAGGAAGCCCACGTGCCGCCACCTGGGTCTAGCCAACACCGCAGTGCTGAGGCAGAAGACGGGGCTTGCTTCCTGGACCATAATCAAGTCAAGGGCTTGTCCTACTCCACTCCTTCAGAGGCAGCAGTGACACCCCATTTTTGTTTAGAAGAGGATTCTCGGTGTTCGACCCATGCCAACCCCTGTGTATTGTTTCCAAATTCCGCCAGAATATTTCCATGGTTTCTAAATGCCAGTAGTTGACTTTTCATGGGTTTTTCAGGTGAACAGCGGTCAAAAACCCATTTATTCTCCACCTTCATTCAGTCAACACTCACGGAGCACCATCCTAGCCCAGCCATGGAGCTGAGTGAGAAGCTGATGCCCTGAGAAGTCCCAGAGGGGCGGGGAGATGAGACAGCCACAAAGGTACAAGGGGAAACCCACATTCCATGTGTCTAAACATTGAGGTCATAAATCAAACGAAGAAACTGTTTTGTTTTGTTTTGTTTTTTTTAAAGATTTTTTTTATTTATTTGACAGACAGAAATACAGCAAGAGAGGGAACACAAGCAGGGGGAGTGAGAGAGGGAGGAGCAGGCTTCCTGCTGAGCAGGGAGCCTGATGTGGGACTCGATCCCGGGTCTCCAGGATCATGACCTGAGCCGAAGGCAGTCGCTTAACCAACTGAGCCACCCAGGCGCCCCTAAACGAAGAAACTGTTAATTAAAAGTTGTCCTAACCTCACCTTAACAAATATACCTTCATAATGACCTGCAAAGTGGCCACACTGAGAGTTGGCTTCCAGCCGGAGGCCCACCTTCTCTGCTGTCCCCAGGCCTGTCTTGCTGTGCTTATACTCACATACGTACTTTCTGTCAACACAGCCTACCCTCGCCCCCCCCCCTTCTAGCCTACAGGTACCAACACCACAAGCACACCCTCGCCCTCACACTCACCCTCACAAAGATGGCTCGAGGGAAGCAAACCAGATAGGCCTGGAAGTGGGCTGAGGGCTGTGTGGACCAGGAATTCAGGGTCCCCAGGTACCTGAGGCATGGCCCAGGGAAGGGCTGGACTCCAGGCAGCACATTCCTTGGCATGTGAGAGAAGGGTGACTGGAAGAGGCCAAGCCCAGAGCTAAGGTAATCTTGTGCCTGAATCAAAGGGCAACACTGTGGTCACCACCTGTGTATCCTGGCATCTTCTGAGAAGTCCCTAATCCCATCTGGCCTTCGCTGGCCTCAAGCCAGAGACTCATGGAGGTCACTGCTATGTCCTGCCTCCTTCCTGAACTTTCCAGCAGCTTCCAGGCTAGGACCTCTCCCGTGCCGTGTTCATGCTATTCTTGGGTGCTTGGGAAGGAACA